>JXSR01S004669.1:29128-40533 GCA_000969725.1 Ophiothrix spiculata
CTATCTTGCGCTTCCAAATATGCCTTGTGGAAGGTTGTGCCAACAATGATGTCATCTTCCCATCTCTTCCTTGGTCTTCCCTGTCTGTTTGTGCCAGTGACAGTTTCCATAAGAATGCTTTTGGGTAGGCAGATGTTGTTCATTCTACACAAGTGACCAAACCATGTTAGGTGCGAGACAGTGATACGAGCTAGGATCCTTTTTGGTTGAAAGTGGCAGGAGGAGATTCTTGACAGCACTTCTTCAGTCCGGATCTTATCCTTCAGGATTTTTCTGTATATAACACTACCTTATATCAGCAAATAAGGTAGTGTTTTCATGCAATGTAGTTCATGCTCATTCTACAGATGGAAGCTTTTCATAGAAGACATATTTGCCATCACAACTTTTTAAATTTCAATCAAATAGAAAATATGAATACTTGAAACTGAAATTTTGAAAATTTAAATTTTTTATGTCACACTCTTGTGCAACAGCTATGGCACTTAAGCTCTTCAATCACAGCAGCAGGTTACAAACAATTGAAAAAAATAATGAGAAAATTTAGACTATGCTTGCACAGAGACTCTGACAAATGTTAATTGGTTCTCTAATAAAAGTTGGATACATCAATTGCTATTGTGGTTTTTGATAAAAGTCTATTTGTTACCTTATTTCTGGAAGACGTTTTGGTTCACGGAGTGGAAAACATGCTGGCCCTCTGGGTTTCATTGGCTTTACAAGAGATTTGGCTTCAAATGTCTTAGGTCGCTCCTTCATCATAATCTTGTATCGGGACTCCAGGATGTATTTGAGATCTGTTGGTGGAGCGACTTCAGGAGTTGGATTCACTTTGGTAACATGTTTCTTCAAGGGGCTGAATGGTGTATTTTGAGGAGTTGGATACCTGAAAATATACAGCAGAATATGACAATAAAAATTAAATCTTTGTTTTAAATAGTTTTACATACAGTACCTTCAATAAAAATATAGATCTACCCTTGACCTAAAATTCACTTGCAAAAGGATAAAATCGGGTTGAAAAATCATGAAACGTACACAATGCCTTTTTTTTCATATCAGACGTGCAATTTCAAACCGATAAAATTGTGTTATGCCATACTCAAAGATGAATATATTTTGTTAAGAGTGATCATATATCAATCCATACCTTGTGGACTTGTCACATCATAATGCCATTTTAAACTACCCTGGTAGAAATCGAGTACAATTCTAGTACAAGATTGGAATGTGCACATTTGGAACATCAGTCGATTTAAGTACAATTCTAGTACAAATTGTTCATACTAGAATTGTACTTAAAGTGTACTAGAATTGTACTTAAAGTGTATTCGAATGATGTTCCAAATGTGCACATTCCAATCTTGAATAGAATTGTACTCAATTTTATCCAGGGATATTGGCCACCAGCAAAAATGAATATCCAATTTCAAGTTTGGTATAAAATTGGATCGATTGAGCCCATATTTATTGGTCGAGCTATGAGTTGCAAAAATATTGGGCGAGACGCAGTCGAGCCCAATATTTTAAAACTCATAGCGAGACCAATAAATATCGGGCGTAAATCATCCAATTTTATCATTATCATGTTTTGGATCCAATTTTTTCCCACACTTGGACACCTCAAAACATGATAATGGAATAACTTGGTGTTATTGGTGTCGTAAAATGAGAAACTTAGGTTCTGAAAAGTGACATGTTTTGATATGACGGGTCACATATCCAATGTGAGCAATATTAAAAGCTACACAGGAATATTTTGAGAAAGCCCAAATGCTTCACTTCAATTAAGGCTTGTAAGTTTATATAATAAAACGACAAGGAAACACCCATGTTGCCTTCAAGGATTAAAGTCTCTGCCAAAATTCCTCGGACAAAATCGATCATGTGACCACCGAATTGCAGCGTACCGATCGCATTTGTAAACAATTGGCCCTGCAATCTAGATGTTTTGTGTTCATCGTTCGAAGAATTGTGACACTGATTATAGGAATGAAATGTAAGCCAAATTTAGAATTTGAAAAAAAAATGAGTGAAATCACAAACCTCCTTTCCAACTGTCCTTCAATATCTGACTCGAATGAAGGCGTTGGTGACATATACCGTCCAACATCCTCCTGGCTCTCTATGATACTTGCTGCCGAAGGTACACATCTGGTCTGTGAAAGAGTCTGTTCCGGTGACTGTAAGAACTTGTGGCTAGAGCTGTTGGATACTTTGGTTGTGTTGATCTGTTTGGGGGCTGGAGGTGGAGGTGGTGCTATGGGTCGCCGTAGAAGCTTTGAACTTCCATGCTTTTTATGGCCCTGTAAGTTCAGAAAAATAATTAAAACAATTCAATATAAAGTATGATTTTTGAAGACTTAGTTTCTATCCTTTTTTCTTTTCCTGATATATGTACATGTACAGTTGGTAGTTGACATCTGGAAGTATCTAAGATCAGTGTGTATAAAGTATTCCTGCACGTCACACCATGTACATTGAACGAGGTCAAAATTACAAAATTTGCCTAGTTTGTTAAAACACAATTAGGGGATTCCATGGGGTTTCCCAGGTTTGTTTTCACCACAATGTAGATTTGTGATGTAGGTCCACGCTATTTATATGAACCCATAACTTAAGTAAAAAACACAAAATGATATTGTGGACATAATCAAAAGGCCAGTAAGGGCTGAGACAATAATGCCATGAAAAAACAGTCTTGACAGAAACCTTAACGAGAACCAAATTAGCAGGCTACTTCTACACGTCTAGCCCTTTTCTATTCATAAATTATCCATTGTGTTTCTTTTGTTCAAACTTCATTGCCCTGACCGTTATTTTTAAGAATGTGGTCTTGAGCCCCTTATCAAACAAAAGATTTTGATAACGGTCTGGGCAGTGAAGTGAGACGAGATGAAGAATTAGAAACACTCGATTTTAGTTTGACATATCAACAATTATCATGCAGTCCTTATCATGAAGTGAGCGAATTGAATTGAAATTTAATCAAGTATCAAATTAGATCCGAACCTGATTACAGCATGTAACACTGGTTGAAAACAAAAGACGATCAAATTTAACCATTCAAGCTCTAGGTTCAAAACTATTTGTTTGCATCTTAAACACCATCAGGTAAAATCATGTTCACATTCTATTGAATAGCCATTTTTAAATTGGAAATCGCAACGCTAATTTATCTCGCTCATTTACATGATAATTCATTGAAATGTCAAATACATACACAACAATAAACACGGGCAACATGAAAAAAAAAAATCAACAAGGGAATCTATCATTAATTTCGAAACACGATTCCAGCATATAATAGAGATACAGCACAAGCCCATGGTAAGGGTTTGTGCCACCAGGCATACCTTGGCCGATGTCAATTGTGAGTCATAAAATACAGAAAATTGGTGTTAGAAATATTGGTTTGAACATTTCACTTTTGACCCTTTCGAATATTCATCAATTATTAAAGACTGTCCACCCATGTTGAAAGTATACCATTAGTTTCTCTTGAAACGCATCATTAAGATTTTGCATAGGTCACACCATAGTGATAAAATCAACATTTATTAAAATTCTCTCTAGATGAGCGTAGTACCGGTAGCAGTTGTAAACCTATCAAATCTTTAATTTTGTTAACTTGTCTTTTCCTTCTTACTTTTAATACTTTGTTGTGGTACTTTTGTTGATGGTGATTATTGTTATATCATAGTTAACCTGATGTAACTTAGCAGTCCCTGGCACAAATTTTTATTAAGTTTCCCTGTGTGTCACAGGTTTTAGCTTAAGGCTCTATAGGTGGTCAATTTCACGCTAGAAACTGGGTTTCACTTTCATGAATTCTAGTTTTGCTAATAATTTCATTCAAATAAGAGCAATGGTCTCAAACTTGGTACTATATGAATAAGTTCATCAAGCTCTTTAATTTGAGTGGTAATTTGACAATAATAAAAGTTTTTTGTAATGATTAAGTTAAAAAATGCAATTTTGGTGACAAAAATGGCATCATTTTTCATAAAACTCCACTTTTCAGTCACAATTTTCATAAACTAAATAATTATTAGAAATTGAGGACCCTAGAACTAAAAGGGGATTAAGTCACAAAATCTTGAAAATCGAGTTGTGTCAATTTCCTGCTACAGAATTCTCATATCTACATTCTGTACAAGTTTTGTAGTAATTTGATGATCAGAGCATGTGTAAGAGTCACTGCGAGATACAGCAATACCATTCAAGACAACACAAATGATATTATGTTTGTGCCATTTTCTCAGTTTGTAATCAACGACTTAACCCCCATCTGGTTCTAGGGTCCTCAATTGTAAAGCTGGTTTTACCTTATAGTGCAAACAATGTTTTGATCACTAAATAACTTTGACCCAGTTATCTAATTTCTTTCCTCATTTTATTTACTTCTGAAAAATGACAAAAATGTCCCGTCTGTCACGTCCCGTCTGTCACAAAAATGAAAGGCCCATTTTTAAAAGTAATTCATAGATGATTTACAACAGAAGAAAACATGAAACTAGATGCAAGATTAAGATTGTTATTGCAGTATAAGCAATTTCTAAAAATAAAAAGTGTTTTTTCAGTCCCGTCTGTCACGCCAGTTTCATGTTGCTACTGTGCTGCTCTTAAGTCACTAAGGTTTATTTTTTAATAACAAAGTTTGAAGGTTCACTTTGATTTTATTCAAAACTTACAAGGGCTATACCCTTTACATTTGTTAATACCCTTCTTAAAGTAAAACAAGTCATATCTTCTGTCCCGTCTGTCAAACGTGAAATTACCCAGGTATATTATATACTGTCCGTTGTTTAACAGAATAGGAAAATACCTGATTCCCAAAACATGATTAACTTTAAAATTCATTTCAAAAAACATTCATATCTAATTCAATAATCCAATTTAAATAGAATGTTCAATAAATTATGTTACACTCCCGCGTACGTTTGATCCTGCATATGCCATAGCCTAGTTTGATAGATAACCGCAGTGTTTGAACTGTTTCACGATATAAAAAACCTAAAAAATGATGGAAATATTATTGCACAATTTGTACATATTATCATATTTTTTAAGTTAAGGGCTTTTATTCATAATTGACTTTGTTTGGCCCTTTGGGCGTGACGTGTACAGATAAAGAATTTGAATCACTGTCTTTCTGAAATATAATCATGATAATATTGTAGTAGTTGGTGAAGTGCATTATTATGTATATACCGATATAACCAAAGAAAGAGTTTAAGAAAGAAAGAAATATGCCTATGCTGTAAATGACTAAATCATCATGTGCCTTGCCTTGTCAGGGAATATTTCGGAGTTAATAGTCCATTATGCCTGCGGGCTCGATCCGTATGAGAGACTAACGCCTCAACTAACTCCACGTGATTCTCATACTTTATCTATTGTTGTTGGATTTAATTCGTGAACGCGTGTCTGCAGTTAATACGCAGAGATGTCTGACGCGAGCTTACATTTTCAAGGTTATTTTGTGCGCGTCTGTGCGCAAGACTTGGAGTACGCGTTCATGAATTAAATCCAACAACTATACTGCCCTACCATGACAAAAGGGAGTAAGTCACAATTTTAAACTTTTGAGTTATAAGCAAAAAACACATTTTTAGGCAAGTTTACTCAAATTGATTAAGTACAAATTTTTATTTGACTCTTAAATAATTAAAATAGCAAATGCTATAAGAATAAGATAAAGGCAATTTAGTCAGACTAGGGTTAATCAATGGCCAATAAATCAATAAAAATGGCCAATAAATCAATAAAAACAATCGATGAAAATTTCTTTTAGGCCTACTTCCTTTTGTGGTGGTTTATCCGTGTAAATTGCAGTATGTCCTTTATTTTTCATGTACAAAAATAAGGAAGTAACTTTCAAACATGTAAATTTTTGACTTTCCGGTGACTAAAGCGACTTCTACTTATATTTGGCTGGAAGATATTTGCATGTTAGTCAATATTACCGTACTGATTCTGGTAAAATCCCATCTTCGGGCAATGTACCACCTGTATATTTACAAAAAATTTCAGAAAATTAACGTACACACACGTAAAGTCCCAATGGTGTTCTTTAGGAGTCGTCAAATAATCATTACCAAAATATCCCAATACCATTTATTTGTGGCCATAATTTGCTGAATCACCTGCAAAAGTTATCATAATATCAAAATCTGCATCAAAAAATAATCGCAAACGCATCTTAATTCGATAGAAATGGGTACATTTCATCCAAAATATCTTATAATTTATCGGAATATCACGGCTGATCGCGGATGAATATATATCTTTTCACTGTTGTCTGTGTTCTAATGGTTCTAATCGTCAACAGATGGCGATGTTTTTGTTCATATAACGGTAAAAATAAATATGAGCATGCGCTATCATATCTATTGGACATGCGCAATCGCGATTGTTACTATTACAAAATGGCGAATTCACGATCAAATGTGCAATAGTAATTTCACCATATTAAAGTTTAAACGTTGATTGTTACGTTCCTGTAAGTTATTATTGAAAAAACTCATCGGGATAATTTTTAAGAATATTTAATGAACTGAATCCTGAAATGTGTTATTCAAAACGAATAGCTTGATTTGATCCCTCTAGCTCGGACAATTCACTGGCATTGTTTACCTCGGTAGATCGACCGGTTAGTTCAGTCTCTCTCATGCATCCTCGCGTAAAGTCCCAGCCCCATACTTTGCTCAAAGTTCACGTTCAAAAAAGGTGGGACATTACTCGAGTCAGTACGTTAAGCATAAAACACTATTTCGTCAAAATATCACTTACTTCCTTTTGTCATGGTAGGGCAGTTTAGTACATAGATAGGGTATTTCATATATGATCACGTTGAGGGCGCTGTAACATTTTCAAAAAGTGTGCCAGTTTAGTTTTTAAGCTCTAACTTTAATTCTGTTCAAGTTCGAAGGATATAAAAAAATATGCATTTTCTTTGAAACAATACCTTTCAAATGATACCAAACACATGCTATGAAACAAAAGCGCATTTTTATTAGGAGGCCCGCCAGATTTGAAAAAGGGTCAAAACATAGAAAACTGTGTAGTAATTTCCCATAGGGGATCCCAATTTTTGGCATTATTTGGTTGAATTTCGATGTATGTTTTTCATCCATAACTTTGCCATTTGTTATTCATATGAAGTGGTTGACCCCTCATTTTAAAGGTAATTTTAATACCTTTCAAGACAAATTAGAATTTCCCAAAACAAATAAAGTTGAAAATTTTATGAATGTCCCTAACATAGAGTGGTCACCACCAGGAATAACCTGCAGAAGCATGCAGATCATGCTATTTCTGCACCAAAAGTATTAAAAAGTTAAAATTTCACTTGATTCCGACCATTCGTTTCCAAGTTACAAGCTTTTCAGCATTTTGAAAATCCCCATAGACTACTGTGACTGTGTTGTAATTACTGTTGGGGCCCCGACAATAATTAGAAAATGACACATTTTTTTATTTTTTCTCAAAAACGCAAGCCCATATGAAAGAATGGTTCGGGGATCGTAACATATACCACTTGAGGATTCTTATAAGTTAAAAAACTCCAATTTGATAGAGGTGACCATGAGGGTGAAAAGTGGATCATGAATTGCCCCTTTAATCTGTAAGCTTAATAAAATGCCGGTACCAACTAAATAAAAGCAGACTGACCACCAAATATTGTAAAAATTTGATCTGAAAGGGGCACAACTAAAAGATATTTGTTACTTTATTTGATAGCTCGTAGTATTTTGCCTGCATTTTAGTTGATAACTTACCGAAGTTTTCGGCACTACCATCGCGGCCATCTTTGAATCGATTATTGATCACCGATTTGTTAATCGAGTTGTCGTAGGAACAATACGGAAGCTAAGAAGGGCCATTTGACCCATTAGAGTTGAAGTGTATCTTCTGTCAAGAAATTTGACTATCAAAAAGTGAGAGCAACACAATAATTATTGTTTATTTATCTATTTATTTTTTGCTGCTGCTGCTGATTGAATTATGATGATTGGATGAATCGTGATGATAATGACAATGATGTTGATGATGATGATGATGAATGATGAAGATGACAATGACGATGATAATGATGATGACGATGATGTTGATAAAGACTACAATGACAACGGCGATGATGATGATGATATATTATGTTGATCGGGTGATGATAATGACAATGATGTTGATGATGATGATGACGACGAAGATAACAATGACGATGATGATGATATCAATGATGATGATGGCAATTACAATGATGATGATAACGATTACGATGATGATATCAATGATGATGATGATGATGACAAAGACAAATGTCGATGATGCTGATGATGATGACGAAGACAATAATGATGATGATGATGATCATGACGTACTATGACGATGATGTTGATAAAGACGATGATGACAACGACGATGATGATGATAATGATATTAATTTATGATGATCGGATGATGACAATGACAATGATGATGATAACGAAGATGATGATGATATCAATGATGATGATGATGATGACGAAGACAAATGTCGATGATGCTGATGACGAAGACGATGACGATGATGATGGTGGTGGTACGGTGGATGATGATGATGATGACAATGGCGATGACAATGATGATGATGATGATGATAATGATGATGATGATGATGAAGACGGCGACGATGACGACGTGATGGATTATGATGACACTGACGATGATGTTGATGATGATGACAATGGCGATGACAATGATGATGATGATGATGATGATGATGATGATGATAATGATGATGATGATGATGATGACGACGACGATGACGACGTGATGGATTATGATGACACTGACGATGATGTTGATGAAGATGCCTGGGTGATGATGATGACGATGATGATGACGACATGATGGATTATGATGTTCATGATGACAATGACAATGATGTTGATGATGATGCCTGGGTGATGATGATGACGATGATGATGGTGATGATGATGACAATGATAATTAATGATGAATGTGATGATGATTATGATGACAATGCTGATGATGATGATGCCTGGCTGATGATGATAACAACGAAGACGGTGAGGATATGATGATGACCCAACGTTTGAGCAACTAACTGTTCAGTGATCAGTGAGAGAGCACCAATATTTAGAAGCTGGCCCTGATTGTACCGTTGATAGAACTTTAACAAGGCAATAACGCAAAAGTCATGCGCCAACCAGGGAAGGTCAAAGTCAGGGACTGGACAGGTTTCAAAAATAAATAATGAGAAAAGCAAATTTACCTAGATAAAGTAATACACTAATTATCACGTTATTAACGATAGTCATAATAATTCGTACGGAGGAATATTGATATCAAACATTTGTCTAACACATGTATGAAGTACAAGTTCTGACAAAAACAGATTAATGAGAACAAGCAGATTTAAAAATGAATTCTTGACCAAAAAGTCTATTAAAAAAACTCGGAAATTTTTCACTCATTGTCACCAAGTCTAAAATTCAAATGCAGCTCGAAAATTACATTGTTTACTTCCAAAATTTAACTAAATTATCCCAAGAGTTTATCTGAATTTTACAGCTACTAAACGGTAGATTGGACATGTAAAAAGGCTCAAATTAATTATTTTTTAAAACCATTACATGAATCGGGTAGTTGAAAAGTATTTCTGCTTTCGCCATTGGCCAACTATTAACACGTGCCGCTCGGTGAAAAACACGCGATCTCATATTATTTCTCGCATCTAATTAACCTATGTACGTGTGACAAGTGACCTGCCATTGAACTTGTGTATAACGTATGTACGGCCGGCCCGCTACTTATCGCTCACAACCAACATGAATCATGTCAAAGTTACCATTTTTTTTGAAAAAATTAATTAATATACTTCCATATAAATGTACAACCATTTAGACGGCTGTAGGATTCCCAAGGCTCTTGAGTACACATAGGTATATTCAGATGTCAAAAAGGAGAATTCTCGGAGATTAAAATGTGATATTTATGAGTGAAAATGTTCAGGTTTTTTCCGAAAAACTTTTAGTCCAAAAATCTCTCTTTTTTCGCTTATATGATAAAATTCATAACTTCTACTTTATATTATGTGTTAGATATGAGTTTTATATTGACATTCATGAATTTAATCAATTACAACTATTCTTTATTTTCACAAAAATAGTGATTTATTGTGAGTAGTGAGCGGGTTCTTTGCACTAAAATCAGCGGGAAGAAGAATTGAATTTCCCGGCTTGGCACGTGACTATTACGTTTTTGCCTAGTTAAGATAGAACCATCATTACGCCCTCATTTCACAGATGGGATTGCATTCCCTTCGCAACGAGACAAGCTTGACATGGATACCAACGCGGCTCACATGTGTCAATAACCAATGTAAACAACACTGACTAGGACAATCACGATCTTCCGGTTTCGGAAGGATAGCCAATTCTCAGGAAATACGCGCTGTAGACGTGACAATGGCGCGGATAGCAGCAGAAACGCACAGGAGCTTGACAACCACTCCAGTCCCTCATCATCAACACCAGGAGGAGGAAAATGGGGTCCGATTTGTCACGGATGTAAGTACGAAACTTGATCATGCAAGTAGCTCAGTGACCGGACATGTTTACATATTCAAATAACTTCTTAATCTGTTGATTGTAACTTGATTGTACTGAAATGAGTCTAAACTAATGAGAAGTTTTATCTTTGTTTATTTTGTAGGTTGCTGATGATACTTTAACTCCTGGATTTGCAAAGGATTTAGATCAATTTTATAGTCACGCTAGCGAAGAAGACCAGCGGCGGTGTTTGGAGCTGCTGGCTTCGCTCTCCTTGGGCGATGAACTCAACAGCAAAGTACAGCGACTACAAAGCGAGAAACGGCGGCGAGCTCAAAGGCCTAAAACAGCCATGGCTTCCTTGGGTGAGTTGACAAAACCTAATAGGCCTATGATTACTAACGATCAGTTGACAATGATTTTAGCTTGCATAAAGCAAAGAACAACAGAACAGAAAGAAGAGAAACATTTTTTTAAAGTAAAAAATAAAATAAAATTCATTCATTCATGAATGCATTGTACACATTTTTTACATGATTAACGTACACCTGCCTAATTTACACCAAGCTAACTTATCCCACACTGAGATAATAATGGTTTATGCATAGATCTCAGTTAATGATAATAAGGTTATAAATAATAGATTTATTTATTTATTTACTGAAAATGGAAGGATCAATACCCCTACAATAAAATCCATCAATAAAGTCATAAAAAACATGGAAGCTGGACAATCAATTAATAATAATAGGAACCATGGGGGGCAAGTGTAAAAGACAGAATGCAGAAAAGGCAGAAAAGACAGAATTGACAGAAAACATGAAAGACAGAAAAGACAGAAAA
>JXSR01S004669.1:109708-121892 GCA_000969725.1 Ophiothrix spiculata
ATCGGGTAATATGGTTGTGGGCCATAGTTTCGAGCCAGTATCTTATATAGAAGCGCTAAATATTTCGCTGGCTCTCACAAAAGAACGATTAATTGTAATTAAGTTTTTTACGCAAGTCTCCAGTTAGCTTTTTTACAGATTTGTTTTATTTATCAAAATTAAAAATTTATTTTTTGATACAAAAAAAATGAATGTGGGAAATATGTAACTTAACAGAAACGCGCGCGGGTTACCAGAAACAAACTTGTTTCTTTTTTTGGCCTTATATCAGGACAAACTTGGCTGGTTTCTTGATTACATACGAAAGCTTCTTGAATTGTAGTCAATTCCAATATCTTTAAACAGTTGATGAAGAGGTTAACCATATGTGGGCACGTATGGTCTAGCGGAACAGAGCAGGACTCGTGATCAGAAGGTTGCGAGTTCAAGCCCCGCTAGTGCCAACGTGTTGTGAACCTGGGCAAATCACTTTATCACACTTGCCTCGTCGACCCGAGCGTATTGGGGAGCTGTTTAGGGGGGAATATCACAACCTAAGTGCTGATAGGTCTGCGCCTTTGGTCATTGGCCACAAATGCTCTAGTTTAAGGCGAAATGGTTCTGACGATTCCCCTGTTATGGCGTAATAATAATGGCCAGCGCTTTGTATCCACTAAAAAGGTTCAATATAAATGCCGGAATTATTATTATTATCATTAACCAAGTCTTGAAACTTCACCAGCTCCAAATACCATATAATTGTGAATACATACAGAAACAAAACAAAAATATCATACCAAGAACACAATAATAAAAACAGAACTTGAAGCTTGAATATCCAATGGAAATAATTCAACCTAAAGGGGCAATTTGGAAAGTGCCGAGGTCATACAAACAAATTGTATTCCACATAAGCATGAATATTGAAAGAATTCATTACTGGTGGAAAAAGAAAGTGTGATGGTAGACCTATATAAAGTGTTCATCCAACTCTTAATTATCTTCGTTAAGGCAAAAAAAAATATTGCTTTGTTGTTGTTATTTTTTTCAATTTGTGAAATTTTAAAGGTTGAACTTGACATTTTTTTATCACAACACTCGAAATGTATTTCACTTGTTGATTCGTTCTGATACTGTTTCCACCAGTACAATTTAGTGATATGTGTCCACAACAGAAATATAACAAGTATTTCAAAAATCACTGAATGAGAAATAATAGTATTAATTTTTTTTAAATGTCTACCCGCACCTACTCCTGGATTGGTGTACAGGACAACTAAACTTTCTTTTTTTTTTTGGGGGGGGGGGCCTAACTGGTCAGCCATAAATATTCTAAAGCTCACTCTGTCTTTATGTCATGCCATGCAAGTTTGCTTTGGCAAGGAAGAACAGTGAGCTGTAATCTAACTTAAGCATACAATGTGACATAAAATAGGAGATCCAAATTGACAGTATCCTGAAGAAAGCAAATCAGAATTAATGTTTGAGCTCTGTCAATTTAGTAGGACTCAGCACCCATGAATTATGTATTGTTTAGAGGGGTATATTAGAACCATACCTCATTCAATGTACTGCCTCTTGGTGGCACCCGGGTCTTACCATAAATAGGTTAACCAGGTTGAGAAACGAATCTGTAAACGAACCCTTGGCAGGGACAAATCATAATCTTTTTACCTCAGAATGCAAGGAGAGTCCCAGTAGCTCCCTCTCTGATGCATAGTCTACTCCCAGTGTATCTAAATCATCATCTAATTCCATGTCATCATCATCAAACACAATATCATGCTCCTCCACCACTTGGTTCTCCGTTGGTTCACCAGATTCTAACAGAATCCCTTCATATAAGTTATCTGATTCAAAATAAAAACATTATACTTTATATCAAAAAAATTAATGTTTAGCTCTTTGTAAACAAGCCTGTTTCATGTTTTGCCAAATATGGGGACTGCTGGTAGGCTAAAATGTGAATAATTGTACAACTCTTTTTAGATATTCTAACAAGTTATTTGACCATTTGAAAAATAAATAATAGTGCAATTTACATTTCCTAAATAAAGCACTGTGCAACATTCATACATTAAACATGTATCCAGTTAATTAGAGAAAAACAAAGTAAGCCAACTCAATGTGGGGAGGATAACAACATATTTTTTTCTGCTCCTGGTGATATCAGCCCAACAGTGAAAGGAATTTGCTTTGTTTTATATAGGTATATCTATCTTTATGTTTTTAAGGCAAATTGGAATATGTTGTGGAATTTATGGCCACTTTGATATGGCAAATTATGGATTAGATGGCTTGCCAAAACAGAGTTTTGTCATGTCTTATACTTTAAGCTTTGATTTTATTTCTGTACTTCAAAGGCATTGTGTTTCATTGTGTTTACTCATACAAGATAATGGGTGTAAGCATTTTGAAAATTCATCCTTTTGACTCTTTAACTTTTACTTTTGGTGTCAAGGGTACCCTAGAGTAGTAATGCACCGATAAGCCTTTGTAACTGATCCCAATTATTTGATGAGATAATCGGCCAGAACTGGTGCCGGAACGATACTAATTAATTTTATTCATGATGTGCACAGACTTAAATATGAACAATGCACTGACGTGTCAATGCTTTTACTTAATACAATGACTATAATGAACAATAAAATGAAATCATTTTCATAATGATGTAAATACTTTCAGTAAAAAAAGCTAGTTATAACGTTGTAAAATCAGAATTTGGGTTTTATGCGTTTGGGCAAGTTTCTGTTAAAAATATAGCACCGATGAGTGCAACTAGTATGAGGTTGCCCGGGACATTGTGAAATATACATCTGTCAAACTTCAAGCCAATCTAATATTTTGAAAATTTGACCTTTGACCTGTGAACTCTGATGTTTGGGGTCAAGGGTACCCAGTATCTATTTTGCATACTAATTATCAACCTATACAAGTAGAGTAAAGCAAGCACTTTCCATATCAGATCTGTATTTTTCACAAATTTAAAATGTTAGAAAAATTGATCTTCAACATAACCCAATCTCTAAAGCAACCCCCGGATCTATGAGAGGTTACTTACATGCTGGTCTTGTTGGTCTATGTACCATAGCAGTAGCCAGCGATGAGAGATCAGCCACAGCTCGGTACCTCTCTAATCTAGAGGGCGGTCTTTCAAATGGTACCACTCTCCTCCCGATACTTTCAGTTGCGTCTTCTTCTGATGGTGGTGTATCGGCCGTGGTCACCAGTAATGGTTGTGTTGGGATGGACTGGCTTGGAGCACACATGGAGTTTTGTATGGTAGTTGCCGACGGGACAGAATTTGTGTCATCTTCATCATCAGAGCTGGGATGTTCCAACATCCAAGTTGCTAACACTGTGATTCTCTGAGCATCAAGTTCACCTCTTGTACCTGACAGAATGAATGTGTAAATTAACACTTAAGTGACCAAGGGGGGGGTTCTTAGGGGCCCTACAACAGCTAGGTTTTCGCGCGTATTTTGGTCCTTATTACATGCTTAATCATTGACCAGACTTTCAAAATAAAATTCATACCGGAAGGGTGTTTTTTAAGGGGAGGGGGGTTCCTTGCCTTGGACACCAACGGATGGGAAATACCTTGGTCACTTAAGTGTTAAGGTTATACTTGTTTTCAGACCTGTCTCCTGAAAGTCAAACCAATGGTTCACTTGTACAAGGCTAACGTTTCTAAATCTACTAAGTCTGGATGCAAATCCATCAGTGATGTAAATTCATTATGGATTTGAACAGAGGTTGACAAAAGTAAGGTTAATGTGAAATCTACAGGTACAGGACAAATATATAGGGAATACCGTAAGTCAACAACAACATATTTTTTCACCATATTCATTTTTCCACTCTAAAATAAATTATGATTTAATGTATCATTGTTCTAGTGTACGATGCGTATTTCTCCATTTCTTTATATGATTTAATGGTTATTACACGTCATAAAATCTTTTTGATAAACCTTACAAAGATGGATTTGTGCAAATGTGAGCTGCTCTGGCAAAATGAGAGGAAAGTCGCAAATGCACATGTTGAATAAATGGCCTCTAAAGTAAAAAGAGGGTGAAAAAGTCAAATTTCTTTTTTAGACATAAAACGCATCCATGCATGAGTGTTCACCTATACGTGAAGTTTCAAAGGTCAACTTTGCAGGGAAGTGCAATTATTCACGGTTAATTGATTGCACGTTGCTATTATACACTGTAGTAATCAGTATATTTAAAATCGATTTGCAGCAAATTTTTACTGCAATATATTCAGTGGACTTCTTTAGATTTCGATCTCTAAATAAAGAATGGAGAAAGAAAGTGTGACATATTATATATCATTCAAAAGCTGAGATTAGAGAGAATTAAAATATGCCATAAACTCAATTTTGAAATTTGCGACTTTCCTCTCATTTTGCCAGAGCACCCCTCAAATGACCATGCATGCAGGTGTGTTCTCATTACTATATGTACCCTACCTGTAGCAGTCATAGCCTTCTGGATGTGTCTCATGTTAAATCCCATCTCCAGCAGCGGTGTGGCAATGGGGGGCGGTGGTGGAGAACGACGGAACAGCACTGCAATTAGTATGTAGGTAAATAGGATTAGGATTATAAAATAACATTCATTGCTCAAAGATTTATCAGAAAAAAGAAAATTGTGAACTGTCTGCCATTTTTAAAATCTTTTGTACAAAAGACCATGTGGCACAGCCTCTGTATGTTGCAATCTTGTTTTATCTACTTTTTTAGAATCCTGATTTTTTGCTCATCATATTACAAAGAATTGGTGATTGGGGAGGATGGAACCTGATTGCTCTCAAAAGTCAGGGGTATTATCAAAAGACATCTTAGGTTAAATGAAAAGTCGGTACCAACTGAGTGTAACATGTTCATGTCACACTTGGAAAATGGCTTCTAGGGACACCTTCTAGATGTAACTCCATGAGTGGGCCAATGACAATTTTACTTGGCCCATTTGGAGGCTCCAACTTTTTGTTGTTGTTGTTGTTTTTTACATATGATATTGAATGCTAGCAAAATGCTGGTGTCAGAGCCTTGGCTTTATTTATTCATGTTTCATATAAATGTAGGTCATTCATCTGTTGATTGCAAAGATACTCTACACTTGAAAACTTACTTTCCCTTCTTTCACTATCAGGTGACATAGGAGGTGTGCCGGAAGGCGACAAAGGCATTCTTGTTCTGGATCCTAGTGGTCCCCGTAGCGATAGCATTCCTTGATTTCTATTGATTCTTCTGAGTCTTCTGACCGGTGGTGCAGATGGTGTGGCTGGTGCAGAGAGTGTGGTTGAGGTACTGCAGGTTTCTCCATGACCAGGATCTTCCTGGCTGCGGGAAGAGTCCGATTCACCTCTGTCTCTGTGGGAAGTATGCTGGCCAAGTTTTGATGGAGCATCTAAATGAAAAAGTCATATTTTTGACACAATATATGCAACTCAATCCCTGAGATAAAGTTGCGTAATGCAAGGATGAAGTGACTTAGCTGGGAGTGGTGCTAGCTAAAGGAGGGGCAATGACGATGCAATTTGTTAAAGTTATACCAATGCGTGTAAAAAAATGGAAAGATTTTTTATTCACTGATAACATTTATACATATTGTATAAGGGTCTACACAATTCCTTAGTAAATCACAAAATATGAACATGTAAAGTATTTTTATCTATTAAGTTTCCCGGCGTACTGCATCCTTTAACTTGAGCGTAACATGCACGATCATCAGCGTTTCACAAGCTCTTGAATTAGACCAATCACCCGCTGTAAATCGTGCATACACAAGATGACTTTCACGTAAACAAGGAAACAAGGATAACAACAAGCGTTGTGCTCCAAAAACCCAGCGAACCAAAAGCGTAATTCTTGAAAATACTGTATGCTCATACTTTATTTCTATGTGCCATGTGACGAACTTAAATTTCATGCCCTGAAAATTTATTAACGAAGCTAAAAATTTAATCAGGGTGCTGTAACTTTATTCTGCAAGCTCAAAGTCTATTTCTATGGCCTAAAAGCTACATTTCTATGAACTTGAGAATATCATGTTTGCGTGTAAAATTCTGATGTTTACTTTGTTAATTCCTTATAATTTCACATCAAATAGAATGTTTCAGATACAAATACCTGGAATTTATAGTGCACTATGCCTCCCTGTTTGTAATTCCATGCGGCCTCAGCTCACTGGCCAGATCAGTTCCCAGACTTTTGTATGGGCTTCCACAAAACAATTAGCAGTTAGTTATAGTTCTGTGTCCAAGGGAATTTAAAGCAGACTCAACGTTTGGCACCAGCGGGATTCAAACTCCGAACCTTCAGCACTGCAAGTGAGCACTAATAACGTTTAAACTAATTTGACTGGTTAGGCCAAAACAAAAAAAAAGAACTCTCTCTCAGGTTCCTAAGGCCCAAAACCCTAAGCGCTACGCATTTTTTTTTTTTTAAGTCAAAAAAGGCTATGCGCACGCAGAAATTTTTTTTATTACGTTTTTAAGGTCACTATTTTTTGCGGCTGAATTTTTTCCTTTTTTTTCCTCTCGATGTAAGAAAAAAAAATAAAAAAACAAAAAATCTCCTGAAAACCTTAAAAAAAAAAAGAATTGCGGCAATTTTTTTTAACTATATGCGCACGGGAAGCTGAGACATAGTTCTTCTTTTCTTTGGCCTTATATCATCAGTTGGATTCAGCATGACCTTCCTGGGTAGGTTTTTTGTATTACTTAGTTTTATAGTTGAATTCATACAGTTATCCCTAAACTTACAAGACTTACCCAGTTTGGATGTGACATCTTTGTTTCCATTGTATGGTGCCTGTGCCGCCAGCTTGATAATCATTCCATGCGCTCGCTCAAGTTCCTGGATTGACACTACACGCTTGATTGGAGATGGTAATACTGCCCTCTTCACTAGCTGGCGCATTATGACCCTCATTGTACTACGCAAATCGTCATCTTTGTTACCACTACCAAGTTTCTTGGCATCATCTTCAAATTTACCATCATGTGGAGTCTTTCCTTCAGAAGATGTGTTTCCATCTGATTTAGTCTTTGAGATTTTTAAACCCTGAATTGACTCTTCAGAATCCTTGTGATTACTGCTTGGCATATGTGGTTTTGACATACTCTTTGGTACAAGTAGCAACTCTGCATAGCTACTGCATGCCAGCAGTACACTCAGTGACTTGAGAGCACCCACTTGTATGTGAGCAACCTGGATATTTTTGAGTTCATTTGCAAACTGCTGCTCGGGATTCTCCAGTTTGAGTTGTGTTCTAATAGACTGAGGAACCGTTTTTGATGACACACTATCATTGTCCCCAGTTTGAGAAATACTGAACTTGGTATCGCTAAGATCCGTTGGCCTGTCAGAAACAGGTCTAGTTAATTGTAGGGTTGATTTATGGGCAGGTGGCTTACTCACATCTAGGTTATGGATATCTTGGGGCTCCTCAATATCTAATTTAGCTTGCACATTCTCAACAATATCTCTAACAATCCTCCCTGTTACATCAGCAACAGCTTGCTGTGCATCATCAGATGGTAACAATCCATCAGCAATGCCCAAGTGGCCTTCAATTTGTGGCCTATCATCAATAATGTCATCCCCGGCTATCCCACTCTCTGCACTTGTGCTACACTCACTGCCCTCGCTCGCCGGTGATATGCTATCATCAACACTAGGTGAGAATGTGATATCTGTACTTGCAGTGTCATGCTCCACACTTATAGATGCAACCATGTCTGGAGACACTCTGTCCGTACCGCCTCCTTGAGGGCGCTCTTCCCTGATAGCCTTAGCAATATCATCATCTAGAGATTTCTCCAAAGTATCAGCTTGTTCTTTGGCTTCCCATGCACAACGACTATCATCTGATCTTGCACCCTGTTGTGAAAAGTCCACTTTGTTGATGTCTTCTGATAAGCCTGATAGAAGAGCTAGATCCAAGAACATGGTGGATGTAAGACCATGTAAATGAGCTGCATCAAACCCGATAGGATCAATGGCTTGAAGATTGACTATTGCACTATCACTGCAATCAAATCAAACAAGAAAATGGTTATCAGTTTATGTCATTAGCAGTATTTTTTGTACAATACCTGCAAAATCATCAGTATAATATTTCTATTTAACTTCTGAGTAATATTTCTTGAGTGATTCTTTCAATTGTGGAAAGTGAAGACTGGTTGTCATAGTAACAAATGGATTATGTAATATTTCAAAACTCAATCTGGCAAACAATATGATTAATGATAAGCATTACAAGAAAATAATGTCACTTGGACACTTACGTTTTTACAAAGAATACATTTCTAGGTGTTGCAATGCAACAGATAAAAATTGACTTGGAAAAGACACTTTGATGTCAAATCAAAAACCATACTGAGATCCAGATATTTTGCAATGCTAACTAAACTGACATGTGGGTTGCTCTGGCAAAATGAGTGGAAAGTCGCAAATGAAGATTTTGAATAAATGGCTTCTAAAGTAAAAATATGGTAAAAAGGTTGAATTTTGTTTTTTGACATAAAACGCATCCATGCATAAGTGTTTAACTATGTATCGAGTTTCCATGGTATATTATGCCGGGAATTGCAATTAATCAAGGTTAATTGATCACATTTTGCTATCATACACTATATATAGTAATCAGTAATTTTAAAATCGATTTGCAGTTAATTTTATTGCCAGATTTTCAGTGGACTGCCTTGTACTTTGATCTCTACATTGAGAATGGAGAAAGAAAGTGTGACATATAATATATCATTCCAAAGCTGTGATTATAGAGAATTAGAATATGTCAGAAACTCAATTTTGAAATTTGCGACTTTCCACTCATTTTGCTTGAGCACCCCTCATATTATTTATCTAAATTGGTACTAGGCCAACACAACATTGACATTTGACAAAAAGTTCAAAATGTACCTGATTGTCGACTCGGCATCATCCCACTGTACCTTTGCCGATACCCCGCCTTCTTTTAACACTCCTAGCAACGTAGCTTCTCTAGACGTATGTTTATGAAGACATCGTCCACCCATGCGTAAACCACCGTCAACACCACCAATCACTGCTAGGGCTGGCCAGACCAAATCACATAAGTTTTGGAAATCTGTATAAAAACACAAATAATATGCATAAAAAAATTCACAAAAGCATTTAAAACGATGACAGGTTTGTTGCAACTTAGCTTCTGCTTCTCTGAATAGATGAAAATTGTCCTATCATTGCTCTCATATACATATTTTTTGTATACCATAAATCCCAAATCAATAATTATACAAAACTAAATTGTTTATGCATGCTGAGCGCTAAATTCATGTCAAACCAAATGTAATGATATATCTGATTGTTCCAATAGTTTTGCATTTTGCAAATGTCATGATATATTTGTTTGTTCCAATAGTTTTTGCATTGGATGACACCCAACTACACTCCCTAAGTCAAAATAGCAATTTCTGGAAACAAGACACTATATATTTATGTGTAATCAACACAGTTTTGCTTTCTTAACTAATATAAGGATTTATATTCAAGTGCTAAAAGAATAAAAAAAGTACTTTGACCCGAGTAATTGGAAAAAGTGCTATAAATGTGAGGCCATTCATTTGTTTCATTTACCTGCATCGTTTCCTGTAGTCTGTTTCTTTCCACCAGTTGTATCCTCCGCATCTTCTTTGTGATCATCATCTACCACTTTGTCTTTCAAATCCCCCTCCTCTTTTTTATCATCCCCGTTCTTGTCTTCCGCTTTTTCTTGTATCTTTCCATCATCTTTCTTGTCCGTTTCCTCATCTTTCTTGTCCGTTGCATCACATTTGCTGTCCAATTTCTTGTCCTCCTCCTTCTCATCGTGTTTGCCGTCAAGTTTGTCATCTGGCTTATCATCTCTGTCTTGACCCTTCCTTGTGGCATTAGTATCTGATTCCGATGCTAGTTCATCGTGTTTGGATGTCTGATGCAGTTTCTTAATGAGGCCTAGACGACTCAAGATGCTGCTATTAATGCTTTCCCTCCATGAGTCCTGTCTGTGTAGGCTTCGCAGGAGGCCAACGTAAGCTTCTACCATGATGGAGGACGTTGGTGCACATAATGGGTCACCAGACTGTAAATCACGTGGGGCTCCCCTAACTTGCATTTCACATATTTTTACCTTAAAATCAAAAAGGAAAAAAAGGAAAACAATCAAGGTAAGATTTCAGTGTCAAATAAATAACTGCAATCTTAATCATATACACACTTTGCAAGCATAATTAAAAACCGAATGATACCAGAATGTGAAATTCAAATTGCTCACCGTCATTTTGTTGTCGTTCATGGGGCAGATTTATTGTACCTACGTACTTGTTCAGAATCGGTTACAGGCAGTACATTTTCACTGACGTATTACAGTATTATTTTGTTTTTCATGTATGCAAGTCTTGTCCAAGTTTTTACCAGCCTCTATTAACCCTAACCCTGAATTGAAAGGTGCTCCGTTTTCTAGCCTAAGTCCAACTACGTCATGGGAGAAAAAAAGCATGTTTTCACCGGGATTCGAACCCATGACCTCTGACTTCCCAAGCGAGGCACACCACTAGCAGGCCACCACGGCGCTTCTGCCCGGGCAGCGATTTCGTCCCCATATGCAACCCGCGTCTATGACGTATTTGGACTTAGGAATGTTTTGGTGATTTTTGACAGTGAGCGAAAGTGAGTTTTTTCGGGGTTAGGGTTAGTGCACATCCAACTAAGCATCATTAACCCTAACCCTGAATTGAAAGGTGCTCCGTTTTCTAGCCTTAGTCCAACTACGTCATGGGAGAAAAAAAGCATGTTTTCACCGGGATTCGAACCCATGACCTCTGACTTCGCAAGCGAGGCACACCACTAGCAGGCCCCCATATGCAACCTGCGTCTATGACGTATTTGGACTTGGGCGCATTTTGGTGATTTTTGACAGTGAGCGAAAGTGAGTTTTTTCGGGGTTAGGGTTAGGACTTGGTCTGAGCTTGTTACGCCAATTTTTACAGTGATTTTGTTTTGAATAATGTCAGAGCATTTTACACACAAACACCTAAATTTGGGCCAATGGGTGACAGTCTACGATGGCCGCCATCCCATTGGGCTTACAAAGCATCAGAATGGTGGGCGAGCATCGATTCCCCATTTCGATTTCCTCTACATTTACAAACATCTTTTGCCTACTACTATATATAGTTCTACATGTTTTTACTAAATGTTTTAACTATTCACATATGTAACCAAATGTAAGCTAGACACGAACTGCATTGTTTTTTTTATTTTTACATTTTCAGTAAATCCCCTGCGACAAAGACACATCCTCTGTGATGTTTTACCAACTGAAAATAGCAATCTAACAGAAACATTTTTGCGTGCGCATTACTCAAGTTATACCACTCCCAGCTAAAATGCACAGAATGCTATTATAGTTTAGCTTAGTTCTAAATATTGATGACCATTATAACATGATAAAAGCCTAATTTCTGTTCATAAAAGATGCAAAGTTATTTTTCTGTTGTGTATGAATAAGGTTAATAATTTGCATTGTACTATGCTCGTAGGCAAAATCAATGCACTTATGGTAAATCTGGACTACTGTCTGATTCACTCAGCCCCTACAGACCTCGTAAATTGGACGAATCAAAATTGACCAAGTGTGCATTTATTTCGTCTCATTTCACTTGCGCATTTATTAACCTATAATCAAGTAATCAAGTCCAATTAAAGGGGCAATCCATGATCCACTTTTCACCATCAAGGTCACCGCTATCAAAATTGAGTTTTTGAGATTATAAGTATCATCAACTGGTATATGTTACGATCCCCAAACCATTTTTTCATATGTGCTTGCATTTTTGAGAAAAGTGAGAAAATGTATCATATTATTGGGGCCCCCGACAGTAATTACAACACAGTAGCCTATGGGGATTTTCAAAGTGCTGAAACCCCTGTAACTTGGAAACGAATGGTCGGAATCAAGTGAATTTTTCAGTATATATTTATGTGCTCTTCTTCTTAGTTAGCTAGAAAACAGCACCTTTATGTGTAAGAATTTGTAAATACAAACCTACCTTTTCTCCTGGGTTGCTGCTGTAAAACATAACCACTGGGTATAATTCTGTTGTATCTACATCTTCAAAGGCAAGCTTTGGCTCCTATGAAAATTAAACAAAAATATGATAAAGCTTT
>JXSR01S004669.1:167339-180021 GCA_000969725.1 Ophiothrix spiculata
TAGATTCCTTGTGAAATTTCCTTTCAGAAAATGTATACTTTTCCTATGGTAGGTGGTTCATGAAAGACAATATTTACATTCAAAGCAAAATTGACGCTTTTCAAAGTTAATATTTTTTAAAAAAAGGTTAAACCGAAAAATCTGCCAGTTCAAAACGCGCCGCCATTTCTAAAACTAATTTCCACCTGAAATATCCCTCAATACAATTCAATTCAAAATAACGAAACACAATCCGAATTTTCCCGAGGTACCCCGAAGCCCAAATTGTGTTCAAAATGGCCGCCGGTGATGAGAGCGTAAGCAGAAATTTATGTCCCGATTTCTACTTGAAAATATGGTTACTAAATTCACTTTACAGGAATGTAGTGTAATAGTTGGTACGTTTTTGTTTGTTTTTCGTATAAAGGTGAACATTTTTATTTTTGAAAGTCGATTGACCGTGATAGAATGGGGTGGAAATTTTAAGTTTTGTACGTTGGCACAACCTATGGCCCGAATTGATGACGTCATTTGTCAACGTTAAATAAAATGCTTGTGGACAACAACCTTGCCCTATTGAAAAAATCATGAATTATTTCTGCTTGAATTTTATGTTCCTTCTATTGTGGCCAGTTTGTGGATTTGATTTCTTATTCTTGAAGTTGAATGTGTATTCAACATGAACATTTTTTTTTAAAGTTTCTTGCAGATAAGCTGATCAACCTACTGGCACGAGCCATTCAAGAAGATGGCGGAAGACAAACTGACACGTATTGCTATTGTTAGCACCGATAAATGCAAACCAAAAAGATGTAGACAAGAATGCAAGAAGTCATGCCCTGTTGTACGCCTGGGTAAGTACCCGGTCCCCCAAGTCAACATAAAAAGTGGTAACCATGCAAGTTCTTCATTTTTTCTAAACCCCCCTTTTCAAAGATTTTTCATTGATTTTACCCCCCCCCTCATTTTTTGCAAAAACTAGGACAAAATTAGCATAAAAAATACCCCTTATTTTATGGTGTTTCGTTCGTGTAAGATATTCATGAGCTAGACTGCTTCAAAAGACTTATCACTAAATAATCAATACTATGTGTTAACAACATATATTTCATGCTAGACTAAGTTCATGAAGGATGAACCTATTTCATGGTTTTCAAAGACAAGATTTTCAGACAGCCCTTTTCAAAGAATCTTAAAATTTAATTTTAAAGAACAAAACAAATATATGTATTATTTTTTCATTTCTGTTGTACTACCAGATCTTGTTACATGTATCTTTCCCGCCAGCTTTCCCACATCTTCAAAGATTTTCTTCATATAGAAATATTACATGAATTATAAAAAAAGTCTCATTTAAGGATAAGTCAATACCCTTTATTTGAATTTCACAGATGGATGCTCAAAATATCCACTTTTTATGATTTCACGTCCGCGATTATAGTGAAAAATACCTGTTTTCCGTGAAATTTAGAACAAGCATGGTTACCACTTTTATGTTGACTTGGGGGGGGGGGGGCGGGGGGAAAGCACTGCTACAATTAATTGCTTCGGTAAATAGCACTAGTGTGATTTTTATAGTTAACATACATGTGACGCGCCACATCGAACTTTTAGGCACATCTTTGTGGCTACCCATGTTAAGAGAGAAAAGCAAATTTATTAGACTTATAAATTGTGAAGAAAATATTTTGCTTTTTTAATCATAACTTTTTGACAATCAATGGTCAAATTTAAAACAAAACATGTCTCATTTTAAAGCCCATCAACACTCTTTCATTTAAATAATGTATAAATTTTTTTAAAGGCCACAATATGTATCTTTTGATGTTGGAAGGAATTTATAAGTACCGGGGCAACGTTTTTTACTTAATTGAAATTATAAATACGGTTGCCAATTTTTTTCCTATTCTTTGTTGATTTTGCAATATTTGACGTACGACAGCTAGGTATTCAGACTCAAAGTAACTTGTAAAAATCTCATATGATGTAGCCCTGCCTGCTACATTCCCATGTAGCTAGAACCCTGACATTGAGTGGTGACCTCAAACCACAATGGCTCTCTGTGGTTTCCTGCGTCTTAAGGCAGTTTCAACACAGGCCTGATCTTTCCAAGTTGATATTGATTGAATATATAATCTGAGTTATGTGGCTATGCAAGTACAAATTGGAGGTTAAGCTTGCATCAATGTTTTAACTTGGTTTACAAGTTAAGCTGAATTCATACTCAAAACGCAATGCGTTGCGTTTCCGATAATTTTCACCGCAAACGGCACCACAAATGAATTCACGCTCAAAACGCAAACGGACTGCGGCAGCCGATGACATGAAAACGCAATGGAAAGTTCAGCTTTTCTCAACTCGATTTGCGTTGCCGCAAGTGGTGTTGCGTTTTGATATCGATTGATCTCAACTCATCAAATCATACTGCACATGCTCGGTGCGTTTGCGTCGAGTATGAATTCAGCTTTATATCAAAAGCATGTCTTTAGAGTAATTACATAAATTTACAAATCATTAGGGGGGCCTATCATATTTCAACTTTCATACTTAGTGATTCCTGTTTTGTTATTCTGGTTACTTTTGGCTAAGCTTGTCTGACCAGGCAATCAAGAAAAAAGACAACTGTTGCACACTGTGTATCCCAGGGGTGTGATTTGCCCAGATTTGTCTTGATTTCAAGACTTTTTGTAATAAATCCCTTGATTTTTTTCATGAGTAAATCGCTAGAAAAACTGATCTCACAAACTGGAAAAATCATGATAAAGGAATTTTAATCTGAAACTGCCTCTGAAATGATGTTTCCTGCAATATTTTATGTGTAGAAACCCTCTGGCTTGGACCCCCGGCCATGAAGACACTCTGCTCGCGTTGCTCGCTTTGCTCTATTACATTCTTCCAAGACTTTTTTAAAAACCTCAATCACAGCCCTGGACTATCCATTTAAGAATATCTGTTTGTGAGGGAGAGTTGGTCTGCCAATTTTCCTTTTTCCCATGTGTTGGGATCATGGCATTTCATCAGCTCTGAAACGGGCTCATGCTTACTATTGTAGCAGAATTGTATATCAATATGACAGTTAGTTATAATACATTTGTTATTCTTTTTTGAATTTACAGGTAAACTTTGCATTGAAGTGACTCCCACAGACAAGTTGGCCAAAATTTCTGAAGAGTTGTGTATTGGTTGTGGTATCTGTGTAAAGGTAAGGGCTCAAATATAATTATATTAATGCAAAACCAAAATCAGATTTTGTAAAGCAGTTCAGACATGTGCCCTGGGTGACTTGTGTTTCCTAACCAAAACATTTGCCAGGTGCAATTTGAGCATATAGGCCAACAAATTTGTATATTTTTTTAATTGGCATATTTCCTGAATTGTTACACCTACCTACATGTACCTTCACAATATTCAGCGACTGAGTCGCATAGAGCTGAAGAAGTTCCAGCTGCAATTTAAGTGTAAAATGTGCTAATTAAGTACCTAATTTGCATGATGTATGCAAAAGTAGTTTTACGCTGCTACTTATTGTATCACAGCTTTGCAAATTTGTAGCTCTGTCGTTTGTTTCGTTTCACACTTTTGTTACTTTGGAGCTTTGTAAAGTTGAATTCATTTCAACTCAAAAAATCTTGCTGTGCAACAAAATTTTGTTTTATCTCAGCGACAGCTACGACATCTGAAAGATAGAAGTTTTTACATACAAAATATGTCGCTCACCGACATTGCTGCAAAATTACACGAGTTTGAAAGCAATATAAGTTTGCATATTGTAAGAACCATGAAACCTACCTTCATGATATTCAGTGACTTTGTGAGTGTTAAGGCTGGGGTAGACCTTCAAATGGCATAAACCGTTTTTGTGCTCTAACTTTCGAACTAATTGCATAAACTATATAAAAGTATACATTTTTAGAAGCGGATTTTTACCCTGAACATGATGATGATATCAGTTTTTGGCCAAAAATGTCAATTTTGGCAAAAAATGCCAAAAACTGTATTTTTTGCCCCAAAATTTCTGGAAAGCCTAACTAAAATTTGCATTCATGAAATTTTGAACTTTTTAGCTTTTTGGACTTTAGAAACAAATGTCTAGGAACAGTTTTCTCAAATTTTTGATTTTTATCTTAGTTTTTGAAAAAATGCAAAAAATAGGTCAAACAATGCATAATATCCCACCGCTGCCACCCAAATGACAATTTTTGGCCTATTTTTGGCATTTTTTCAAAAAATAAGATAAAAATCAAAAATTTGAGAAAACCGTTCCTAGACATTTGTTTTTAAAGTCCAAAAAGCTAAAAAGTTCAAAATTTCATGAATGTGAATTTTAGTTAGGCTTTCCAGAAATTTTGGGGCAAAAAATACAGTTTTTGGCATTTTTTGCCAAAATTGACATTTTTTGTCAAAAACTGATATCATCATCATGTTCAGGGTAAAAATCCGCTTCTAAAAATATATACTTTTATATAGTTTATGCAATTAGTTCGAAAGTTAGAACACAAAAAACATTTATGCCATTTGAAGGTCTACACCAGCCTTAACTTAACTCTTTCACTCCAGAATAAAATTTTCACTATCCGTCCTATTTCGCCGGAAAGCGGCTCACAGAGACCTAATTTCATGATAGCATATGATAATTGTAGTCGCCAGGGTTGTTCTCTTTCCTAATAAACTGATTGAACTAGATAGCTTTTTGTTTCAACTACTTTCTGGCGACATTTCAACCATTTTGGGCATGTAGTTTTTATTTTATAGAGCTATTTGAAAAAAATGCGTCAAAGTAGAAATTCCGGCAAATTGTGCACGCTTTTGCAAGCCGCTGTGAGCGGCTTGTCGGAGTGAAAGAGTTAAACATGTGCTAGCTGCAATTTGAGCATTAGATAAATTTGCTTATTGAGTGCAAAAAAAAATTACACAATTTTGTGCAAACATTGTTTTAATTGACAGATATTGATGAACTGTAGGCCTTCTTTCATGATATTTTTACGACTAACTAGATGTCCTGAGGGCAAAAGTTTTGCAAGCTGCAATTTTAGCATAAGATATGTTATTAAGTACCTTCATCTTATAACATAATTATGCAAAAATGGGTTACATTGGAACCATACCAGACAGATTATGAAAACGTTTTTTTTTTTTATGTTATGTTAAGGAGTAGACATTAACCTTTTATCCAAGGAATACTTGCACAAGTGCTACATTCTTCCTCGGCTGATGTACTTGTTTTGCTGAAGTCAGATGAGATGAAGTGAACTAGATCATGTCGCAAAACTTTACAATGTTTTGCCTAACCAGGGACTGTTTTTTGAAAAATGCCAGGCGAGCTGCAAATCACTCTCCTCCAGATTTTTAGGTGAGCTGTGGGAGAGTGATTAAAAATAATTTGCAAGGAATTGTATCATTCATATTCTGCCTTGCAATTGTTTATGCCAATGGTGGTTGAGTGATAAATAGCTCTCCTCAGCTTCATTTAAGGAGAGTGATGGTGAGTAATCACTCTCACTACGCCTCAAAAGACAGTGCCTGCCTAACAAATGTTTCATATATTTGTCATTTCAGAAATGTCCCTTTGAGGCTATATCCATTATAAATCTACCAAGCAATTTAGAAAAGTCTACAACCCACAGATACAGTGCAAATTCCTTCAAACTCCACAGGTACATGTATTGCTATATGTGTACCGTCGCGGCAAAAGGGACCAGTTGTCGGCAACTTCCATTTTGCGCTAGAGGCCGGTAAAGTTGAACTATACCAAAATATGATGGGAAGGTCAATTTTGAGTTTTTTGTGGAAATGAAATCTTTGAACCCTTTTGTATCCAAAATGTAAAGATGGTTAATCAAATATAACGACTAACTTGTCAAAAAGTGTGATTTTTATCGCTATGTCGAATCGTTTTCATCATGAAAATGTGAACATTTGTGTTTTGACAAACGGTTATGAGTACGATTATGGTAATTAATTATGCAATAATGAAACATGGTATTGAGTCCAAAAATTGGTATTAAATTACGCAAGGTATCGTCTTCCATTGAGCCAAATTTCAAGGCGATAAACAAAAGGGAACATGGTGGTTGCTATGGAGATTTGCTCATACTCTATTCAGACTGCACACAAAATCGAATGGAAAAACAGGCCTACCTTAAACAGCCCTTTTCTCACAAACTAGTTTTAACAAACGGTTATGAGTACGATTTTATAATTTGCCAAAACTCGTCACCCAAAGCTCCGATTTGCATGATTTTGGTATCATTGAAAAGGGAATTAAATGAGCTTTACCACCATATGAAAATCTCCATATTTTGGTTTTGACCCAACTGGACCCTTTTGCCGCGACGGTACACATATGTTATTGTATGTTGTAACAGAGTGACATAACTCAATCTCAACCAAGATCTTTTTTATCATATCAGTGGATTTTCAGCGTCTTGGAAGATTTGGTATATATCTCCAATAAAGCTAAGCAATTGCAAGCATCCATAACCAAGACCTTCCTATTTGTCAGATAAGTTCACACTCATAAATAATAGTCGGGGGATGGGTTGGCGCAGCGTTTCTGCCCTCGCCTTTAGATTCCCTGTCGGACCTAGGTTGTACGTGAATTTGGTTCTCGATCCATGCTCGTCCTCGCAGGTTTTCTCCGAGGACCGAGCACTTCGGTTTCCTCCTGCATCTAAAATTGAAAATTCTTTCCAATATTCTGGCTTTCACACCACAGAGGCGTCCCTTGAATTCAATGCATATGCACTATTGGGATTAGCCTGGCTTTCAGCTGAATATTATAAATAGATAAAATAAAATACCAGATCAGTTAACATAATTTTTATATCCATAATGCAATATCTCAGGAAAATGCAGGTTCCTTTTACCATACTGGTTGAGGTTCCAGATTCAAGCAAAAATATTAATGAGAAAAGGAATTTCCAATAGCATAAAACTAAAAGAACAGATATCTTTTTCAAATTGTTGTTTCAAAATGCAATATTTTTTGAGGCAATGACACTCAGGACACTGTTTTGTCAATTTGAGGTTGTTTTATTATTTAAGGGTAGGAATGAATTGGGATTTTCCATGTCCGTTGCTCTTTGGCTACTTGGGTGAGTGTTTGTAATGGCATCCAAACATGGCTGGGCCTTATTACAGGTATTTTGGTTGGCATAGATCTTGTCTGAAAACTTGGCCTATGGTTCTTGTGAAACAAACTTGCACCATATGCAGTTTTAATACTCAGCATGTTTTGAGAAGATAGACCTATTCAGTATAATTACCCTAGGACATGAAAGCTTAATAGCACGAAATTTTAGGATTATTATACAGACATTATATGGCAAGTGACAAAACTGTTTTTCATGCCAATGGGAAAACTAAACTTGCAAGATACATATCAAGCACAGACTCTACAGACAAATTGCTAAAAAAAAATTGTGGGATGGATGACGTGCAATTACATGTTATTGCTATATTTCAGATTACCCATACCCAGAGGAGGTGAAGTTTTGGGTCTGGTGGGCACCAATGGTATTGGGAAATCAACAGCTCTCAAGATTCTAGCTGGAAAACTCAAACCCAACTTGGGCCGATTTGAGGTAAGTTTCAACAAATTACAGAAACAACAATTTGAAACTCCACTATGTGAGTTCCATCCCAGCCCCTGACACATGAGTGTTGCCAAAAGTTGTGGATAATCCGAGTTATTTGATTTACACATATGCTATGTCCAGGGTTGACAGCATGCCGAGCGGTGTCGAGTGTACGCTGGTACCCTCGATGTGGGCGCTTCACTATATGGTTTAGACTGCCCGTTACCGCAGGTAATGGCTGATCATAATTAGTCAAAATTTTGACTAGTATAATTACACAAGTTGCCATCTCACTCGCCCTATCTAACAACATGGCAATTGTCTGTGAGTGGAAGGTTTTGGTGAAGAGGCATACAAAATGGCGATGTTTACATGCGCGACCTCTGCATGACGCACCGCGTTTAACTAAGCATTACAAAAAATTTGTGCAATCACCAAAGCGTCACACGTGTAAGTGTTTGACGTAGAAAAGAAAAAAAATGCCTTCAGGATTTTGGCCAATCAAGTGCTTATATTGATTAGCAGTAACTGGCATCTGATTTTGGATAAGACGTCGGATCCTAGCGTGTGCAACAATCTCCACCTGGGACTCAAGGTTATTTTGAGCTCCACCCAGCACAAATTTCATGCCATCAATGGAGAAAATTCTCATATTTCTCTTTCATTTTACCACTTGCATCATTTGAAAGTCATTTGTTCAAAAATCTTCTAAAATCGGAGAGGTTGTTGATTCCCCCTGGTACCACTTACCCGGTGCTTTGCCAGGATTCACTTGGTTCCACCCTGCACTACTTTTTTGTAGTTAAAGCAATACTATAAGATTTTGATCAAAAATTGTTTATAGTAAAAACTGCATAAAATGGAGGAATGTGATCATCTAAAAGCGTTTTCGAGTGTATTTTGTGAAAAAAAATTGTTTTGCCACCAAAAAATGGATAAAAAGCACATGCATGCTTTCCTATACTAATACATGTGGAATTTAAATTTGGGATCCCAAATTTAAGTCAACAAATGGCCATAACAGAAAAAGCCTAGCATCTTTGAGCCAAATCGTTTGGAGGGTATTCATGTCTACCAAAAACAAACCCAATAAACCCAAAAAATCAAAAGTCATGGATGAGAGGAGGCGCTTCATTTTTAACACTTTATAGTATTGCTTTAAGTAGTGTAAAACCAACAGCTAGTCCATAGAGCTTGCATGTAACATGGCGACTTCAGTCTATGGACCAGACGCTGCAAAGCAATGGACTATTGATAACCTTAAGACTTAAGTTTTATTTTAAAATTCTTCTCCTTGAAGTTCATTCAAGTAAACTTTTAGTGTAGTTAAGTATTCAACCTTTGGTTAAAAATTGCATCTCCATTCAAAAGCTTTCAATTTAAGTCTGGAGGATTAGGTTAGCTGAAAAATTACCCATGAAAATTTTGGGGTTTAGATTTTGCAGTACACAAGCTAACTGACAATGCATCTCCAAGTTCTAACACTATAGTTAAGAAGTAGGGTCTTGCCCAGGGAAATTACCCCTAAACAAGATGGTTATTGTTATTGGATTTAATTTGTGAACGCGTACTCAGAGCCTTGTGCGTACACGCAAACTAAACAACCTTGAAAATATACGCTCGCGTCAGGGACCACTGCGTACTTGCTATAAATAGCGTTCACAAATTAAATCCAACAACTATAATAGTACAATGTAGTAGGTTGTCATAGGCAGACCAAGTGTGGCTACTTTTGCACCAGCCACTTTTTGTGAAAAGTTTTTTCATGTGTTGTCATATTGATTGTGATGAGTAGAGCTGATTTCAGATCGTGATAAATTTGTCACTGCGTTTTTTTCTTAACGCAATATGGAATATATTTCTGATTGGATGCTGTGTCACATTTGATCTTTGGCCACATGTGATACAGCACCCAACCATTGATATCTCTGACAAGCAGGGGTAAAGCAATAGTATCTTAATTATTAACTTCAACATGTATTTTGTATTACACAGAGTACTCCGGATTGGAGTGAGATTTTAACCTACTTTCGTGGGTCAGAATTGCAGAATTACTTTACTAAAATCTTGGAGGATAACTTGAAAGCCATTATCAAACCTCAGTATGTGGATCAGATTCCCAAAGCAGTCAAAGTAAGTGGAAAACAGCATTATTACAACAAATGTGTAGTTTTGAGTAAAGTAAATGTACAGGGGACGGTCTGTATTTCCCCATCTCTCTTATGAAGCGTTTGGGCCAGACTCCACAATTTGTTATATTTGCAGTGAGGGGTTCGCTACACCTCCATTCCAGTCTGCTACCTTCCCAGCATTGAAGGAAGACGGTACCCATTTGATACCTGGGTGGAGAGAAGCACATTTATGTAAGTATCTTGCTCAAGGACACTACACACGCTTCCCACCGGATTCAAACCCACGACTCGTAATGGGTTTTCTCAGAGATGCAGTTACTTACGACTGCGGGATAACGTTTTTTTTCATGAAAAGTAAAAAAAAAAAAAAAAAAATGTTTGCATCCATTTTGCGTGCATAAATTCAATGCACACTGAACGCATGCTTTACTAACGCGTTTGGTTAATCAAGCACCGTATAGCTGCGTAAAATATACGCGGGAAATTATGCAGATGCAGATGTGCCATTAAAGTAATCAAATTTTATTAAAATAATGCCAGTTTTGGTCGTTTTTCTTGAAAACTAACCCGGTGACCATATTTTTATGCCTCCGCCAGAGGCATTATGTTTTCTGGTTGTCCGTCCGTCCGGGCTCATTTCTCGGAACTGGTGTGGCGTATTGCAATGAAAGTCGGTGGAGTGGTGGTCAGGGTGGCTAGTAACTTTCTCTGAAAGTTTTGGCGCAAAATATGCAAATTTAGTCGTTTTTTAAGCAGAAAATTTTTTTGTCCGTCCGTCCTTCCGTCCGGGCTCGTTTCTCAGAACTGGTGAGGCGTAGAGCGATGCAAGTCGGTGGACTGGTGGTAAGTGTGGCTAGTAATTTTCTCTGAAAGTTTTGGCGCAAAATATGCAAATTTAGTCAGTTTTTAAGCAGAAAATATGTGATTTTAGGGACTTATAAATTTTCCGAAAGGGGTATTTGCTTAAACTCCACCCCTTCAAAATTTTAACCCCACCTTATTTTGATTGGCGCATCACATATGCCAAAATCGTCTCGATCGGCCATTTAATTAACGAATACAATGCGTTTTAAGATGGCGCTCTTACATGTAATCCTATAGAATCTCATAGATAAACTTGGCCATATCTCCTAAACGAAGGAGAATTTTATTTTACGCATATCTCTGAAACCGCATGCCCTACATTAATGATATTTGGTGACTAGGTAGACCCGGAGCCCAACTCGATCCAGCAACAATTTCGGAGCAAAATATGCTAATTAAGTACCTAATTTGCATAATACTTATCAGCTAGGCCACGCATATCCCCAGTTTTGAGTACATACCCCTCTCCATCCCAAACCAGTAAGGAAAAAACAAAAAACAGGTTTGTTTCCCGTGCGCTGCGCGAATTTCGTTTTGGCGTCATATATTTGCGCTTTTCAATTTTTTCATTTGATATTTTAGAAAACAAAAATTAAAATAGCCAATTTGATAAAAAGAACGGGGAAAATTGCAAAATTTTTACTAAGAAGTGTTTTCTTTTCAACAAAAACTTGAACCGGACAGGTTTCGTACTGAAAAAATCATCACCCATGCAGATTTTCAATCAAAATTTGCCTTAGCACCTCTTGAAACAATACAATAAAATAAAAACAAAATAAAATAAAAAAACGCATTTCGCATTTAGGTTTTTTGACCACCTACAGGAAACAAACTTGGGGTTTTTTTTGCCTAATGTTTGCATTTTTCATGGTGAGTTACAGGGCAAAATACCAGTAGAACTAAAAGTCGTATTCTCTGATAAAGTTACGATTTTTTTGATTTTTGTCTCGCCTGAAAATTTTTCAGTAAGAGACATACCATTCCTTAAAACTGTCCGCCGTCCACATTTCTTGTCCTGAGCAAATCTCGGAAACCGTATGCCCTATGTAGATGATATTTGGTGAGTGGGAACGGTTAAAGCTGAACTGGCGCTGCGAACAATTTGAACGCAAACTATGCATATAAAGTACCTAATTTGCATAATTTATGCGTAATTTTTAATTTTAAGTATATCTTCTAAATCGTAAGGGCTATGGTAATGAAACTTGGTTACATGAAGCGGTTCGGGATAAGCACCCGCGACGCGCCTTTTTGGGGGGTCCGGTGAAGCTCATTCAAGGTCAAAAGGTCATTTGAGGTCAAATTTTTAAAATTGTTCAAAAAGTTGACCTGAGGTCATCCGAGGTCATTTTGAGGTCAAGCTCATAACGCATTAACCCCTGACCCCACTTGGATTAAACTTAAGACCATAGAAAGTACTTGACCCAACGTCACTCCTACCCTATCCTACTCCACCCCACAACTGAATGATGATTAAGTAGGCGGTCGATACGCAGGTGAGACTACTGGTTCGCGAACCATCTTGTTATTATAACATGTTCATCCTTTCTTAATCTATTTGAGTAGTGCTCTGACAAAATGAGCGGAAAGTCACCATACTCAAAATTGAGTTTATGACATATTTTAATTCTCTATAATCTCAGCTGTCAAATGATATATAATGTCACACTTTCTTTCTACAATTTTGAATTTGAGATCGAAATAAAAGGCAGTCCATTCAAACTCTGGTAGTAAAAATGTTGTCACAAATCAATTTTTGTCTCGCCTGAAAATTTGTCAGAAGAGACATAACGATCCGATTTTCTGTCCGCCGTCTGCTGTCCAGCGTCCGGAGCATATCTCGGAAACCACATGCCCTACGTTAATGATATTTGGTGACTGGGTAGACCCGGACCCGAACTGGATCCAGTAACAATTTCGGCGCAAAATATGCTAATAGACCACTCTCGTATGTCCCATAATGCATCTTGAAAGTACCACAAATACGGGACCTTGTGTGACGTATCTTGCGCAGTCTACCATATTTGAAGTTCTGCGCGTTGCGCACAGCTCCACTGCGCAAGATATGTCACAAGGTCCCGTATTTGTGGTACTTTCAAGATGCATTATGGGACATACGAAAGTGGTCTA
>JXSR01S004669.1:230889-258538 GCA_000969725.1 Ophiothrix spiculata
TTGCACGGCTCAAATCACTGCAATCATGATATAATACAAACTATTGCACGGCTCAAATCACTGTAATCATGATATAAACTGTATTAATAAATTTAAGACAGTTTATTGGTCGGAACCCGTAAAATAGATTTACCTTTTTAGGAAAAGCTTTAAATAGAACTTACCTTAAAAATGTGAGAACTAGTTTTGTACCATATATTCATCTGTCAGCAACTGTTGTTTGCTTCAAATCTGAACTTTGATAGAGGTGACCTTGGATGAAATGTGGTTAATAAACTTCCCCTTTAAAAGTAGTGCTCAATAACCTGGCATCGCCTATGTAGAAAAATACAAGCACTTTGAGGGAAGGTAGTGCAAATTACTAGTACTACATCCTCATGAATATTTACAATTCATACAGTTTTTTTAATGGTAAAATAGAGCAGACTTGTAAAAAGTAATTTTGACTACTTCCCTGCGAGTGTGTTAACACTCAAGTACAGCTCTGTGCGGGTATGCGTTGATGCGTTGCGCCCGTACGCTTCACACATACGTAAGCAGTAAAAACTGGTTCAACCGCATAGCTCACAGCGAAATACTGAATTTGGTGACTTTTAAATTAATTTCTAAATTAAATTGTGATTACGACATGGTTTACTTTGGAGAAGTATAGGAAAATAATGCCCCTTGGTGTTTGATGATTAAGACCCACCCACCCCTTTAGCTGGGCCTCAGGAGGAAGTCTTGATCATCCAACACTTGGATACTTGGAACACTAAAATACTTGGAACTAAAATACTTGGAACAGTATTTTGTGATATTTCCCTCAAGCCATGGTGTGTTTGTTGTAAAATTGTATAGATTGAGCCCATATTTATTGGTCAAGCTACAAGTTGAAAAATATTGGGCGAGACGCAGTCGAATCCAATATTTTAAAACTCATAGCGAGACCAATAAATAAAATAAACCATATTTTACTTGTTTATTAACAACATGCATATAGTAATACAGGGTTCCCGCAGGTTATGGAAAACCTGGAAAAAGTCATGGAATTTAATTTTCAATTTCCAGGCCTGGAATAGTCTTGAAATTTGATGAAAATGGCCAAAAGTTATGGAAAGGTCATGGAATTTTATTTTTTGGAGAAGAAAAAAAAATCAGAATGACAGTAGCTGTCTGGTTAAAAATTATGGTACGAGATAGATGAAAAAACCCTTGATACACAACCATGTTGTCTGAAAAAGGTCATGGATTTTTCATAATTTGGTCATGGAAAAGTCATGGAATTGTGCGGAAGGTGCAGGAACCCTGGTAATACAGCTAATATTAGAAATTGAGCTCCGAGAAGTAAGTAGAAATTTTCACACAATGAGACGGTGATTTGCACCAGAGTACAGCACCAGCTCATGAATATGTATCGTACAGTCAAATGAGGGATGCTCTGGCAAAATGAGAGGAAAGTCGCAAATTTTAAAATTAAGTTTGACATATTTGAATTCTCTATAATCTCAGCTTTTGAACGATGTCACACTTTCTTTCTCAATTATTCATTTAGAGATTGAAATCCAAAGTAGTCCACTGATAAATTGCATTAAAAATTAGCTGCAAATTGATATCAAAGATAGTGATTACTACAGTGTATGATAGCAACATCCAATTCATTAACCATGAATAATTGCACTTCCCAGCAAATTTGACCTTCAAAACTTTAGATATAGGTAAACACTTATGCATGAAGGCGATTTATGTCAAAAAATGAAATTTGACTTTTTCACCCTATTTTTCCTCTCATTTTGCCAGATCAGCCCACAAATTAGCTTGGATACTTTAGACTTACAATTCCCTTACTCTTTAATTTATGCATTTGTGTCTCTCAATAACTAAGCTGTTACCATTTTCCATTGTGTTTTTCAGACCTCAGACACTGTTAAATGGAATGAACAAGTTCTTGCAATCACTAGATATCACATTCCGACGAGATCCCAACAATTTCAGGCCACGCATCAACAAGTTAAACTCAATCAAGGATTCGGATCAGAAAAGAACGGGCAACTTCTTCTTCATGGATGATTAAACTGTAAAGGTGGTTTCAGAGAAGCTGTCGTTGCGGCAGACGACCAAGCATTTGCAATTTTGAGATGTCGTAATGTAGCACGACACATTTGTCGGATGGTCTGTCGCAAGAAAAGTTAAATTTTTTTCTAACTCAAAATATTGTGTCGTTGCGACCATCACGACGGGGTAATTGATATATCGGCTTGTCGTACGTCAAGCAAAATTTTCAAAATGCGACAAGGTCGAGTTTGCGCACTTAATATTTTTGACGTCACACTGGTCGTACGACCACATGACAGGCAACTCTGAAACCAGCTTAATTAAATGCCAGAAATATCATGGTCATAAAGTTGGTTACTTTATGAATGTCCGTTTTTATCTGTATCTATCTAGAGAGGAAGTGAGTGTAAAACTGCAGATTTCTTATTCTTCGAACGGTTTGTAGAAAAGAAACACAAGAAATTTCCTCAAGAGGATTTCTTCTTCCTCCAATTCATACATTTGGTTCAGTAATGTTGGTTGCCTTCTAACATGACATATGGCATGGGTACATTTTGAAACTTAAGACTTCATTTCTAAATTCTGAAATAATGGTGGTATGATTTAATCACAGAGCTACACCGACTGAAGCAGAATTTTGCCAGATGCGTTGTGCAGCCATGCAAAGTTGTATGCCTTGTCATTTTTACCCCCATTTGGGCACAATATAGGGAAGCATAATGACCTATGTCAAAACAAATAATTTAATTTATGTTATTGTGTATTGATCTCCAAGTATCAATTTTTACAGAGATGCCACATTTCAGAATAAATTCTGAATTCAGAATTTTTCAATAGGTTTAAGCCTAAATTCAGATGTTTTTGTTGGTTGCTTCGTGTAAAAAGGTATAGGCAATTTTGGTTTCTCACATTCTTTCGAAGTATTTCAGATTTTTTGAACACCAATGAGTGGCATCTCTGTTTTTATTTCTAGAAAACACAATATGCAATAAACACACCAAAGTAGAAGCTTAAGATAATTTGTTGAAGGGAGGACATCTATCAATTTCATGGGCTTATCAAAAGACCAATATGATCAATCGGAAAGATGGGTATGATATGCAACTACCCAGTCTCTTTAAATGAATGTGTGCCATTAATTTTGTGTGGCACTCTAAATCTACAGTGGAAATCTTTTATTTAAAATAAATGCTTAACTTCCTTATTTTTTCTTGTGTTACATGTTTTCATTATCTGTATTTGCTATGCCAATCATAAAATTGATTTCAGCAGTCTATAGTTTTTCATTTGACAAAAAATTATAATGTTAAATTGGTGGGAATATGTAATTGCGATATTGGAATGCAGGACTAGAATTTTTTATAATACGTCATATGTGTACCGCCGCGGCAAAAGGGTCCAGTTGTCGACTCCTACATGTTGCTCATTGTAGCATATCTGATGTATACAAATACTATACATTAGATATGCTACAAGGAGCAACATGTACGAGCCGACAACTGGACCCTTTTGCCGCGGCGGTACACATATATAGATTCCTGTCCTCTGATTGGTTAAATGTGAGGGCTTGGATTTAACTAAGCCCTATAAATTTACTATGCCCGGGGCATAGTTTTCACTAGGTCCGCTCAATGTTTTGCGCCGTTTAACTCGAGTTCCACACGCGATACTATAAGCATTCATGGTCAAACACGCGCTGCGTAAGTGCATAAGCTAGTTATCTTGCACCCACGATACGGCGCGGTCAGCATTTAAACGAAAAAGCATACATCAGAAATTATCATTGGGCATTTTAAGTGTTAAACCATTTTTTCTTTTAATCAACCAGATGACAAAAATCTTATATATTCGGTATATAAAACGAATATTGACTGCTTTTTGTTTGGGGCACGGTTAAAATTATTTCCCCCCAGTGATCTCAAAACCACGAATATGCCCCTCAGCTTCACTTTGGCATATTCATGGTTTTGAGATCACCTCGGGAAAATAATTTTAACCATGCCCCTCAAAGCAGTATAATATCAACTTTGGAATTAATTTAGATTCTCTTAGAAGAATTTGAAGAGAATCTTTAATTCTTTCATGTACATTTATAACATAATGTATCGCACAAAATTTAACAAGAACCTTTTGTACATTTTGAAAGAATGTGCACATTCTTGAAAGAATCTTTTCGAGAGTGATTCTGGATTCTTGCCCTCAAAATTTCTGACCCTTGAATTATGCCAGACATGCTTTCGAATAGAATTAATTGAATCTGATTAAATCATCAGTTTGGTATATGAGCTTATCTTGTTTCAAATTATATTTCTCAGAATACATTTTGGATACAAAAGGATACAGTAATTTATGCAGAAAGAATTCAGTAATTTATGCAGAAAGAATGTGAAGAAATGTTAAGTGTGATTGTTCCAAGAAATCATGTGGAACTTAATGCCAGTTTGCTTCAGTTAAACAGTTTAAGGTGATATAACCAAGTTTACAAGACCTGTCTGATTTGGAGGATGTTTTGTTTTCATATAAACTTTGCACTTATGACTCATACTGAGTCCAAGTCAACAAATTTTGAACTTGACTGTCACTTGACTTGACTTGACGGTGACATAACTAATAGAAAGCAGTGCAAACATGTCTGTTAAAACCCTTTAGCGCCAAATGGTGCAAATTGCACCAATCGTATGATTTCATTAATAGCTAGCTGCCTTATATAGCAACATTTAAGAAATGTCAAGTTCAAATGCATAATCAATCACAAAAAACAATCCATATTTTTCAAAACCTTTTATTGCTTCTCACGAATAAACTTATCAATTCTGCAAGTAAATCATGTATACAAATAGTAAATCTTCAGAAAAATGTGCCATTCAGGGAAAAAAAATCAAATTTTACAAAAACAGCTATCAGTGAAAACACCAAATTTTTGCCATCAGCGCCCTCAGAGTTAAATTAAGGGCCTAAAATCTACATTTTAGAACAATCAGGTAACCACCTTTTGATGATATTTCTTTCAGAATTGTAATCAAGTAAAACTACTAGGAATGAATATTGTAGCTTCTAATTTGAATTGTCTTGTTTATTTATTTTATTGAATATTCAGTTTGCCAGTTGGAAATGTGAGCTGTATTAGGCCTAAAAAATTGTTGACCTCGCCCTTTGCGAATTATCAAAAAATTGCAAAATTTAGGGTCACCTATTATTTTAAATTTTTATTTTGTGACCTTCCATCTATCTTCAACATTGAAGTTGGTGAAAATAGCATGATATTTTGAAAGAATTTACAACAGAATGCTATATATTTGCATAAAACAAACATATATCTTGAATAAATAAAATAAAACACAATTTATATTCAGTTTTCCTCGGCCCATTTTCAAAAAAATTAAAAAAATAAATGAAGAAGATCCAATTGACCAGCGATCAGTTTTACCTTTGAAGGGCAAGTCAACAATTTTTTTAGGCCTTGTTGTGGGAACAAAACTTGTCATGGGAACAATACTGACCACAAATAGTGCAAAATGCAAGAACAAGGAGATTATTTTTTTTACAAAGTAGCTCAGTGGAATTCCGCTCAGTGTTATCTTTGTTTTGTCATTGGTAACCAGCAGTTTGCCGTCCCAATATTAGCAGGAGTCAATTTCACTGAGCTTTTAAACGCATCACTAATGGTCTAGAACCTTTCGTTCACTAACGAGCACCACTTAACCACAAATGCTTTTCAACATTACAAATTACATATATAGGGTGATTCCAGGGTAATGTTAGTGACCCCAGGATAATGTTAGTGACCCAAAAAGGGAAAAATTTCACCATAAAATGGCTTCAGAACCAAGCATAGACCTTTTATCCACAAGTACATTGTTGATAATCATAGTGCTCACTGGTGGCATATAGGAGTTTAAAAATGAAATTGCCAAATCCTGAATAAAGTTCTTGTTACGTTCAGTAAGTTTGTGACATCACAAAGAAATATTTTCTCCTCTAAACGACTTCAAAGTAAAAATTCTCTGTTGTGTTAGCAAATTTTTGCTGCACTTTACGCAGATGATAAGCAACATATTTCATAATTACACACAAGCGGTAGGAAATTGTATTTTCAGGATTCTTTTAAATGCATTGTTTTGTTTAGTAAGTATTTGTGACATTTTATTGTAGCATTATGTGACATTTTCGAACTAAAACATGTGCCCATTCATAAAAAAACTTCACAATTTCTCTTTGGGAAATACTTTTCACTTACCACGTAACAAATGTTTGATTGAAAAACCTGCTTATATGGTCAAATAAAAAAGCTGTTTTTTGCTAGAAGTCAAAACAGCTTCATTCTCTGTGGAATCTGCCTGTACGTAACTATGTATCAAACGCTTTCAAAGGATTCTTTTCGCTAAGAGAAATCCAATTCCTTCGTAGCTATGCGTTAACGATGGAATTTACATTTTTGTGAAATGGGCTCCAGAAAGTATATAACCCCCAACCAAAAACTATTTTGTGAAAAAAAAACCAGTGGATTCAAACTGGTTTGAGCTCTGTATTTAAGTGCTTTAAAATACATACAAATATTTCTGTTTATGCTTGTAAAGTATTTTGTGCAAAGGACGGAATAAATTACGTGAATATAGAAACAACTCTCATGGCTTCTAGTGTACATAATTTAGGCCAAAAAAAAAAAGTTGTTTGGTTGTCTTTGACTGCCCGCCCCTATTTTTCGAAACTGGGAAAAAGTTTTTACTGAACAAAAGTATACCGCGCCTAATTTGTAGATTTCCGAAAAAAGTTTTTTCTTCTTTGAGAATTTTGATTTTTTGAAAATATTTTCTAAGTTGTTGTTTTCATTTTGTTTCCGTTTTAATACTGTTTTTAAACATGTATAAAGAGATTTTTTGGTACAGTAGACAACTTTGACTTACATTTGAAAAAAAAATCCCGCACTTGCTCAAAAAAAGTTGTGGAGGACAACCAAACAATTTATTTTTTTGGCCTTATTTTGCTGTTAACCCTTTGAACAATGCATCCACCAGTATTAGCCTATTGCATGGTTTTGCCATTTTGGGAGAGAGCCTTGGCCCGGCTTGCGAGACGAATGGGAACTTGCATAATATTATGATTCGCAGTTTGATTTCCTCTTGCAAAAAACACTTGACATGTAAAAACAATATAGTTTAATCAGGGGTGTGAGTTTACCTTTTTCTTAACTTTACGACGTTTTTCCTCGTTTTTGTCAACTGGCCTCTCACACCCCTGTTTAATTGACTGTCAAATAGAGGCTCTTCCCGCAAATGGCGAACTGTGCTATTAGTGAATGGGAGACTACAGCAATGAGTTTAAGGTAGGATTGGTACATACACTCCCGGTCAAAAGTGTTTGCGTGCGCTTAAATACGGGCAAAAGCCTAATTATTATATCAAACGACCAAGACTTTTTTTTTTATAGGTTCCATATATATCCAATATAAACATTCCATGTTTCCTCTGATATTTGACTCTTCCATCACCATAAAAATGGCCGATTTCCTGGACTAGGAACAAATACACCACACGAAATTTTGGATATGTACCTATTTAGTTTATTATTAAATGCTCATTATCCTGTAACCGTAAAGTACATTTTCATGTTATAAACTTTCCAACAAATGTGCAGTTACGTATTTAAACTCCATTTTGAATCTGCAGAGGTATACATTATGCTTAGCACACCATATTCAGTCGCGGATCTAGGATCTTAATTTTATAGGGGCAGAGGGTGTGTTTTTCAGCTTGACCAAATTAGGCTGATTTTGTAGGATTTTGCCAATTTTACAGGGGGCGCACGCCCCTTCCGCCCCCCCCCCCCCCCCCCCCCTGGATCCGCGGCTGATATTTTCAAATGCAGTGAATGTAATGCCTGTTGAGTTCTTCAGATGTATGTAAAATATAAAATCCGAAAAAATGATGCAAATGATGAACGGTTCTCGAGATATGGCTGGGTGTAAGGTTTTGTGCGCAAACCTTTTGACCGGGAGTGTAGCATGCATGGAAAATCATATGCGACACTTTGTTATTGGTAGTATGGTACATGAAAACAAAACGAGTAGGTATTAGACAATCATAATATTTTATTGCAAAATTACCGTAACCAAATATACACAAAATATCCAGACTGGGAACACCATGGAAGATAAAGATTCAGTATTTAGAAAATAAAAATAATATTGCTATATTTATAATTCATATTTTTATATTCATACATGGGACTATAATTTATAAATAGCAAATGGAATTCTGCATAGATAAGGATACATTTATCATTAAACACACACATAAATACAGCAATTTCATTAGTTATAAGCTGGCTTGTCACAAGGTGTTTTTTGTTGTTGTCATGTTGTTTACCACACTATAGAAAACTTCCTCAAAAAAAGAAGTTACATTGCATAGTACTGGAAAACCTTGTCACACTGCATTATTTGATACTTGGGCCCATATTCATGAACACCGCTAACTCTATTTGGCTGCTAACCTATTGTATACCTGTCAAAATTTGACAGGTAGACAAAGAGTTAGCAGCTAACTAGAATTATCGGTGTTTCATGAATATGGGCCCTGGTATTTAATATTGATTACCATGTTTATGACCATACCCAGTCCGGGACCCAGTCTTGGCAATTGTATCCGTAGCACTTCTCCCGGGAACTTTTTCAGTTATTGCCTTTTTTATTTTTATGATCATCGTACGGAATTACAGAACCAATTTATCACGTGATAACTAAATATGTCACCAAAAATAAATCTAAAACATACCTATTTTATCTATAAAATAAACCATTTATCAATCATAATTGACATAAGAATGATTACAAATCAAACAGGTATAGAGTATAAGACAAACAAGCAACATATAACTGGATTACATGTTTTAATAGAAAAGCTATGTTTGCAACTTAGTTTAACATATATGCTTCAAGCATATTTCGAAGTGTATGCGTGTTGCCATTTTTGATGATATTGTTATAAATGAAATCATGCAAAACAGTTATATATTACTTGACCCTTGATAAATAGGCTCAAAGAATTTATATCAACCAAGTAATAAATACTCATATCCCATTTAATGCATTTGTAAATTCTGACGGACAAATTCTGTAATTTAAATGACATATTCATTTACTGTAAACGCCAATATTTTCCCGCTCAGTAATTTTCGCGCAAGTCTAATTTTTGAACTATTTTGAATAATTTTGCGCGCTTTTATTTTCGCGCATGTGGGTATATACATAAAACTTTTCGTGCTACATTTATTTCCGCGCTGGGCGAGTTGAGAGCGAAAAGCGCGAAAATTAATGTATAGCGAAATAAACCACTTATAATATAACAAATTTGTGATGGTTTGGGTATATATCCCATCAATTTTTAATAATCCTTAGGATTATTTACGTAGGAAAAAAGCTTGTCTCACATACTATGTGTGCATAACTATGCAGAGTCACTTCTGCCACATATCCTTAACAAACGAGCCTAATTTGGGGCTTTTTTGTATAGTCATCAGAAAAACTTAATAAATTATGGTGCAGAGCTGGAAACAAAAGTGGCTCAACAATTACAGAAAAATAATTCTCACATTTTACAAAGGCCATTGTCTTTATAAATAGAACATATAGCTCATTTTCTTTTAAAAAAACATATAGCATAGATTTGTTACCAAATGTATGCAAGACAAACTTTTTTCTTGACTTTAATCAATAATTTATGAATAAATATAAATATTATTCTCAACCAAAATAAACATGAATTTATTAACCTTTTTAAAGGTTAATAAATTCATGTTTCAAAAAATCATCTGTATTTTGTGTGCACAAAGTTATAACTTTGTGCACACAAAATACAGGTGAACTGTTTTCCCGAGTTAGTCTGCATTGGAATTACCTGACCAGTGACCATGCTTTAAAAATACATGAATATATTATAGTATACATTGTCATCATCAAATCAATAGATAATACAGATGATTTTGTTTTGAAAGGGTAATAGTAACAAACTATTGACTGGCTCAAATCAAACCAATCGGTATATGTGACCCATCATATGGAAAGGTACCTTAATACCGGCATAGTAAATTACGAGATACGGGCCATTGAAGCTGAGCATGGTCAAAAATCACATCCAAGGCCGAATTTCTAATTTCATCAGAAACGTAACCTTTGAAGTGTACTCTATCATATTAATCAGGCACCAACATCCAAAACATAAGATTAATTTGTTAAAAACAAGATAAAGATCCTTTCTCCATTCAAGTTTTACCAGTACAGAAACTTTAAACTTGATTTTCTCAGAACTATATAGTTTTCTGAATCAGCCTGATGCCTTTTACCAGTAACTTTGCAATCGAACATCCAATAACTAAAAGCAAGGTGTCATTTTTAAGCTTGAAATATAATCTTTCAGATGAGACCAAAAAAATCAATTTTCATTTTGGGACCCTTAAGGTACCTTTCGATATGATGGGTCACATATAATATACATTGTCATCGTCAAATCAATAGATTATTATTGCACTTTATAGTATTAAAATAGATACAATATACAATTATTATCCAATTGAAATATACATTTTTTGTTAAGATTATAGTAACGTTATATTACATAGTAAATATATTTGTGTAACAATAAAATTGTGCAATGCAGCAGTCCTGACATCATATACGGAATATTATCCAACACGTGTGATCTGGTTCCAGACAAATAACAGAACCACAGATCACACATTGTTTTGTTTTCAAATTACAAGATATAATAACAAGGATCACATCCTGGACTATATACTTTGATCAACACCAAATGTCGGGCCTCTTCACATCGTGAATTGATACAGATAGGCGTGTGCGTAGCTAGACACAGCGCGCGTGTAACTGGGACTATGTTTATACTTGCGGATGAACAAAAGCCTCATAATTCCTGCCTATTTAGTGTTGATCAAAGTACATGAGGAGACACTTTTACAAAACATTGATATGATAATGTTCACTTCAGCTTCAGTTGTGTTCAATAGTGCATGTAATAGAAATACATTATATTTATTTCTTATAGTGGTAAAAATGCCTACCATGTTTGTTTGGCTGCTGCTGTATTTATCTCCTTGCTCTTATTAATCTCCATATATATGTAACTTCAAAGCAAAAATAATGTATCATTTTTCAATGGATAAGAGAGATGATTGTCCAATATCTTTATAAAAGTGGAGGTATCATTAAAACAATGGTATACAAATATGAACTGACTATGAGTGTAATGGTAGAAATATCATCACTCAGTAAAAGATTTATTGTTCTATTTACAAGCCTATACCATCACACAAATTTAACATTTGTTTTATATCACTCATTTATAAATTCTTTAACCTCAAAATATTTTATAACTTCAGTATCATTCAAAAGTGGTTTAGTTGACCTTAGAAAAAATATAAGGCTCATGGTCTCACACGGAACTAAGTGAAAAAAAGCATGTGAACGAAAACAAACAGCTAGAAGCTGAGTTAACATTCAGTGAACCCTTTATCAAGACTCCAAGGCCGCATCAAGGAGAAGCAGCATGCCAAACAAAACAGAAATGTTTGTAAAGATCCTGATCCCATACTTCTGCTACAAATTGCCGTGGGATTTTGTAAAACCTTTCCAAACTGAAGTGGAGGTATCATTAAAACAATGGTAAAACAAAAAGTGCCTAAACTGCTCTGGAGTTTTAAATGCTCACTTATAGAAAACTAATGCACAAATTTTTGTCATGTTTGCAAGTGGAGACATCTCACATTATTGTCATGAACTTACATTGTCTGGAATTATTTAGTTTTTGGAATGAAGTGGCGTTGAAATATTGATAACTTCATTCTGGGACACACTGTATAATAACTACCACTGATAAGCTCATCTACTTGGTTAGGGAACATTAGATAACCAGCTGAATAGCCTACATATATTAGTACTTTCAAAAATCAAGAACTCTCTGTTAAAATACATGTACCTGGTTATATTTATCCAAATCATACAAACAATATCAGGAGCCCTTGATATTGTGATTTTTTTTAATATAAAAAAATCACAAATATTGTACTTATAATAGTACATATATCATCTTTTAATTTACAAGAAAAGTACCTAAACATGAAAAAAGGTTTGGTTCCAAAAGTACTTTTATGAAATAATAACTGTGAACTCCCAAATGCTTAAAAAAAGGTTAGGGTTTTATCATACAAAACATCGCATTTGTTTAATAATATGTTCATTGACTTTTACTATACAATAGAAATAGAAAGGTCCCCTAAAAATGAAAACATTTGGTCCTCAAAATAATTGCAAAAGATAGGATATAATTTCCAGATTATGTCTTGCCGAAGAGGGAAGAAACCTAATTAGATACAGATCTCCTAAATTTATAGCTCATGAACTGTACATCAGTTTTCAATTCCAACTTATACTGACGTAAAAGGGAATCATAAAACAGTGCAACCTCGTTAACACAAAATCACCAGGGACAACGATTTTGGTTTGTGTTATCAGGATTTTGTGTTATCCAACTGAATTCACATAGAAAATTCACACTTGGGACCAAACCAGGCCTGGACCAAACAACCATTTCATGTTATCAGGGTTTTGTGTTAACGGGTTTTGTGTTAACGAGGTTCCACTGTAGCTACCTGTAACTCTTTCGCAGAATTTCAGAAATAATTGGGCATGTAGAAGGCAGTGGGTGCCCCAACAGCAGAATGGCCAAGCTGCAGTGTCTGCAGCCCATACAGATGAGACTGCAATGTATCGATACCCTCCGATGTCACGCCAGAACACTGAGAGACATTCAGGTGCTTGAGACGAGGTGCGTGCTTGCTCAGAGCTTCCAGACCCTTATTGGTGACTTGATCGCACCCACAGATGTCCAGGTTGTGTAGGCGTGGAAGACTTTTTGCCAGTGTGATGATGCTGTGATCGGTAATCTGAAATATTGGGAATATAACCAGAAAAAACACAATTGACCATTATATCATTCTCTTTACATCATATTGGAGTTAGAAGTATGGCAGACATGCCACTGATTTCATTGAAAAAACCTGAAAAAGCCATCAATTCTTGAAAGATATACTTCAAAAAGGGCCGAAAATATACAGAAATATGTAAATTTGAGATCATAAAAAACCTGAAATCATGGTTTGAGCTTCTAAAAAACCTGATTTCAGGTTAAAACCTGAAAAGTGGCATCTCTGTATGGTTTCAGAATTATACTTAGGGTTTAGGCACAGAAATAGGGCAGAAATTAATCTTTGTCAGGAGGCATCCACATACCTGTCAAGTCTCCCGATTTAAGTGGTAGCCTTTCGCTTTTAGGTAGCACTGCCACTCCTGCGCTCCCAATCAGGATTTTATTCTAAGCCATATCTACTGCTTTTCGTGTGTAGTCTTCACATTAATTTTTTTTACAAATATTGACAGGTATGCATCCATTGGAGAGCTGAGGTTTGCACCTTTGTTTTTGGCGGACATTTTATTTTGAATTGCCCGAGTCATAATATGAAATATGTGTAGAGTAATAGACATTTACTATTTAATAATTTTTCCCAAATTATAAAACATGAAAAAATGTGTTTTCAAGATACACTCCTTTTTATTTTTTATAAAATGACATTTTACAAAGAAGTCAATGGGCAAATGATTATAAGAGAGTTCTATGACCCTCTATTTTTAACCATTTTTGACCTATTTTCGCCGCTAGCAAAAAAACCCATATATATTGATTTCTTAAAATTTACAAGGTACTTCCTCCATGCATAGAGCTCTCTGGTCATGGTTGTTTTGCTTTATGACTCAGGCTAGTTTATTACAGTCCTATATTTACCTGGTTCAGAAACAAGGGTGTTTGGTGCTCTTAGTGAGTATCATCTTCAAAGCAAGCTAGAAAGTCTGAATGTTGCTCTTTATATACAAAGCAAGAAGTAAGTAAATACAAAGGGTAGGAAGGCGTTCAGATATGGTCTGATAAGAAGTCAGGGAAGCTTGACATGTCGTCTTCACTCGTAAAATCAAATTTTTAAAAATGAAGGAGTTATAAACTCACTGTTAAATTTTACCAACCCACTTGCATAAATGAAAGGTTTACAGTAGAGCTCAACATTTACAGAACTTGTTCTCCTACACCAAGCATTCAAATTTTGCTTCAAATGGGGGAATAAAAAAGAAACTGCACTAAACTAGAATTGAAACAAGATGGTTCTCGCCTGCGTATGGACCCCCTACTGAATTGACCACCTACTTAATCATTCAGTTGTGGAGTGGATCCCAAGGGAAAGGTCATACAAGGGGGTCACCATTGACACTTTTGATCGCTGGTCCAAGACGTACAATTTCACACCTTAATCTTTGAAATCGGACAAAGTTGAAAATTTGACCCCAAGGGAAAAGTCGGACGACGGGGTCACCATTGACACTTTTGATCGCTAGTCCAAGATGAACAATTTGACACCTTAATCTTTGAAATCGGACAAAGTTGAAAAATAAGCAACATTTTATGCATAAATTATGCAAATTAGGTACTTAATTAGCATATTTTGCGCTCAAATTACAGCTGGCACAAGTGCAGCTCTATCCTCACCTACCCACTAAATTTCAAAAATGTAGGGTGCACGGTTTGTAAAATATCCCATTTAAAGCATTTAATGCATAAATTATGCAAATTAGGTACTTTTAAATTAGCATATTTTGCGCCAAAATTGTTGCTGGATCAAGTTCGGCTCCGGGTCTACCCAGTCACCATATATCATTAAGGTAGGGCATGCGGTTTCAGAGATTTGCTCCGGACAAGAAATGCAGACGGCGGACAGTTTTGTTGACAATGGTATGTCTCTTCTGAAAAATTTTCAGGCGAGACAATAAAAATTAAGAAAATATACTGGGGATTTATAGTGCTTTATGCGTCCCAGATTTGTAATTCCACTCGGCCTCTGGACACTTTACAGGTGTTCGCTGACCACTGTGGCCCAAGTAAGCTCCATTCCACACCAAACATCATTTCAGGTTCTGCGGCAATTTAAGTACAATTCTAGAACAAATTTTGTGTACTAGAATTGCACTTAAATTGTACTAGAATTGTGTTCCAAATGTGCACATTCCAATCTTGTACTAGAATTGTACTTAAATTGTACTAGATTTTCTCCAAGGGAAGGAGCAGTATAATACACAAGGTGTGATATATGGTTCTCAAGGGCATATTCTTGGTCCCTTATTAAACACGTTTCTCATTCAGTGCCCCCTCCCCTCCCCCATGAGCAAGGGCCACATCATCCTCAATTCTTATCTACATACCTTATTACATTGTGCCAGGTGAACCTCCTCCAAGCTAGGATTGCTCATAGCAATAGACAACACACTGACGTCGCTGATGTTAGGGCATAGACCAAGGTTCAGACTAAGGTTGATTCAGTGACCCTCCCCTCCCCCATGAGCAAGGGCCACATCATCCTAAATTCTTTTCTACATACCTTGTTACATTATGCCAGGTGAACCTCTTCTAAGCTAGGATTGCTCATAGCAATAGACAACACACTGACATTGCTGATGTTAGTGTGTTATCTTGGTCAGTGCCACCCCCCCCCCCTCCCCCATAATCAAGGGCCACATCATCCTAAATTCTTCCATACATACCTTGTTACATTGTGCCAGGTGAACCTCCTCCAAGCTAGGATTGCTCATAGCAATAGACAACACACTAACGTCGCTGATGTTAGGGCATAGACTAAGGTTGATAGACTGAAGCTCTCGGAATTGCACCATGGCCTTAATGCCAACATCTGTCACATGGTGACAAGCCGTCAAATCAAGATGGCGCAATTTGGTCAGGCTAGCCAAGGTGGTGGTGCTCTTGGCTTTGAGATTTTCCAAAGCCTCCTCTGGTATCTATGGAAACAAAAATATCAATATGTATATAAATGTGATGGCTCACACCGAAAGGGGGGACTTTGAAGATGATATCAATTTTGATTTTATCATTTGATCTGTTACAGCATTTTCTAAGCTTTAAAATGACACCTTACTTGTTGAAATTGACCAAGGTGATCACATTTTACAACAGAAAATCTGTTGGAAATTCTTATTATTTCCTTTATTTTTTGCTACCCATTTTCATCAGTTTCTCGAAAAGTGTTCTGTCGCAAAGTCCCCCTTTTCGGGGTAAGTCAACACAAATATATAAGGTTTATTTTTATTTCAAATCGAGTCATGTACTGTAAAACAAGAAATATTTGCTAGCAATTTAATTTCGCTAATACCCCAAAATCGCAAAATTAATTTGCCGCTAACATTAATAATGTACAATGATTTGAATGGCATGCTGATGCAATTAGTGAAATTAAAATGCCGCCAAAAAACCCAGATTCTGAAATTCGTAAAAAAATTCACTTTCTGAAAATATTTCTTGTTTTACAGTATGCCATTCTCAAAACATGTGTTAAAGGGGTGAGTGTAACGGTCAATTCAACTAATCACACTCTGCAAATGCATGCGTAAATAGAATTATCAGTACGCAGAAGGCCTGAACAGCAAGCGTCAGAATTTCATTTTTTTGCATTATTGGATACTTTAATATGTTACCTTTGATAACAGACAATAAAATATCACAAAATGCAACTTTTTACACCATTTGTAGGAGAAATAAAAAATGATATTTCACATATTTCTGTTTTAAAGAGCCACGTTGTGTCCTACCCATTCACCAAATGTCATCAACATAGGGTATACCATTTCCGAGATTTGCTCCAGCCAAGAATTGCTGAAGACGAACATAACAGTTTCTGCTATGGTACATCTCTTTCTTCCTGAAATACTTTCTGGTGACACCTTTGTTTTTGGCGGACATTTTATTTTGAATCGCCCGTGTTATAATACGAAATATATAGAGAGTAATAGACATTTACTATCTAATAATTGTTCCAAAATTTTAGAACATGACAAAATTGCGTTTTGAAGATACACCACTGTTTGTAAAATGACATTTTACATAGAAGTCAATGGGCAAATGCTTATAGAGGGTGCTATAACCCTCTATTTTTAACCATTTTTACACCTATTTTTGCGTCTAGCAAACAAACGCAATTTTTTGATTTCATGAAATTTACAGGATACTTCCTCCATGCATAGAGCAACCTTGTTGTGGTTGTTTCGTTTTATTACTCGGGCTAGTTTATTAAATGTCCTATATTTACCTGCTTAAGAAACAAGGGTGGTGAGACAAAAACTGGTCAAAGAATTCCAATTTTGCAAGCTGAAAACCGTCAGAAATTCTGCTCGCCATGCCACAAGATTCCTCTCTTTGATGTGCTGCATCATAGCGAGGAAGAGCTTACATCTTGTACTAGCAAACATGAAAATGACATGACAGCTTCAAAACTGCTTAAAGGGACTGGCCTAGATCCTGTCTTCTGATTTTCTGACTATATATTTTTTCACATGTATCGATATAACATAATTATAACGTATCCTACCAGTAGTTTCCTCTGAATTTGTGAAACAGAGGAAAAAATGAAATTATTTACCTGCTGTATTTATTTTTTTTTTCGCCGGAGAAAAAAAATGGTTGAAAAAGTGTTTCTAGTTTCAAATCTTAAAAAGATCTTGTTTCTACACCTGTGATGGGTACACATAATTATTTTTGATGAAATTGTTTCTCTTTTGATATGTATTAAAATTATCTCCAAGAGCTTCATATTTGATCTTCTATCTGGTAAATCCATCTGAGGTACAAATTTAGGATTTAGAAAACACAGGATAGTCACACCACCATCACATATAGATATATGTAAATCAATTCGCTGTCAATTTGAGCCATTTCTGTGTAAATTGTTGTAGTTTTTTGGATTTTACTACACTTTTAAGCTTTATTTAGAGTATTTCCATAGGTTTTAAATTCTAAGTGGAATCTAGGCTAGTCCCTTTAAAATAAAACATACTTGAGTAAAATAAATACCTTGTTTATCTTCTCATCAAATGATGGTCCTTTAAAGAAGCCAATATTACTGTGACTCTTTGTGAACCTATCACTGTAGTATTGTGAAGCCTCATCTGGAACACTTATGGACGGGCATGATTTGTCGACACCAAGCAGCCCAAAGTCGGTGATCTTCTTGCACCAAGCCAGTCGTAGCATTTGCAGACTGGGAAGATTAGCAGAGATGGCATACAGGCTTGCATCGGATACAGCCACACAGGATGCAAGATCTAATGCCTGCATGGAAAAAAAAACACCAAGGATTGGATTTTTACATGAGAAATGTAGACAATTAAGGCTGGGGTAGACCTTCAAATGGCATAAACTGTTTTTGTACTCTAACTCTCAAACTAATTGCATAAACCATATAAAAGTATACAATTTTAGAAGTGGATTTTCACCCTGAACATATTGGCGATATCGATTTTTGACCAAAAATGTCAATTTTGGCAAAAAAATGCCAAAAAATATATTTTTTACCCAAAAATTTTTTGGAAAGCCTAACAAAAATTTACATTTGTGAAACTTTGAACTTTTTTGCTTTTTGGAAGTTAGAAACAAATGTCTAGGAAGAGGTTTCTCACATTTTTGATTTGTATCTTATTTTTGGAAAAATTGCCAAAAATATGCCAAAAATTGCCCTTTTGGTGGCAGCGGTGGGATTTGTTCACATTTTTTAAACCTATTTTGACATTTTTTTAAAAAACTAAAATCAAAAATTCAAGAAAACCCTTACTAGACATTTATTTCTACATTCCAAAAAGCAAAAAAGTTCAACATTTCACAAATGCAAATTTTTGTTAGGCTTTCCAGAAATTTTGGGCTAGCATTTTTTGCAAAAATTGATATCATCATTATTTTCAGGATTAAAAATTTGCTTCCAAAAATGTATACTTTATGTAGTTTACGCACTCAGTTTGAGAGTTGGAGTACAAAAATGGTTTATGCCATTTGAAGGTCTACCCCAGCCTTAACACGATGTATCATTGACAAAACATAAAATTCAGACTTAACCTAGAAGTGAATAACAAAGCATGGTAAGTAACGAAGATCATAATATTTTTTGTGCATATGGTTAAGTTAAAATTCCCAAGCATTTAAAAACTGTATACAGCCCAAATACTTTGTACAAAAATGTCATGTTTCCTTGAGATTTTGAACCCGACCCTTGCATCTCAATCCAATGTCTAGCAGCACTTTTGTGTCCATTTTTATCCCCATCCCCCTCCGTAACCCCGACCCCAACCCCCACTTTCCAACCCACCCCATATTTTTACCTTGTTTCCTCATTATGATATGTGAGATTGCAAGTGTCAAAAAGTCAATAAGTAACCTAAGAAGCATTGTTTTATATACCTAGTTCCTGTTTCGGAATCTATTTATATGAACCCAAAACATTTTCCCTGGGATTTTTCCCTAACCAACCCGACAACACTTGAGCATGCTTCTTGACGAATCACGGTGACTGCTGAATCTGAGTGATATCCATTCTAATGATTAGATTTAGAATATTTGCAAGCCTATAAAGCTGCTCCATAGAAGTGTGCCATGTATTCAACGCAGCAAATATGGGATGGTCTAAGCATGAGCGATAACACACAGATCAATACATGCACCCAAGTATGCACGCACAGATCAATACCCGCACACCAAACAAAGCGCGCGGCATTGGATGAAACTCGGATTTTCATGATTTGTTTACAAAGCTTATGCAATATTTTTGTTTTTGATGGGAAGCGTACTAACGATATTACAAAATTCATGTACACTAAAAAAAAGAATCATATACATTTAAAAGGTTAAATTTGTTGCTCCCAAGTTTTTTCTCACAAAATATGGGAAATATCTAGGTTCTGGTGGCTAGATATTTGCCCGTATTAAGTTGACAAGCATGGGTAACAAATATACAAATACTGACTGCTTTGAGGGGCATGGTTTAAATTATTTCCCAAGGTGATCTCAAAACCATGAGTATGCCTGATGCGAAGCGGAGGGCATATTCATGGTTTTGAGATCACCGATTCAACTGCTATTGACACTATAGTCTGGACCACAGACATTTTAGGGAATTGGTGTGCCCTGCAAGACTAAAGTTCCAATTATTTTGCTGGAACTCAGATTACTTAGGCAAAAAAAAATTGTTTGGTTGCCCTCCACAGCTTTTTTCAGAGAGGGTCGGTCGTTCGGGTTTTTTTTTTTTTTTTAATTTTTCAATAATCTTCCACGGACCGCTCGGTCGAACGGCCGCTCCAGCCTTCACAACTTCCCCCGCAACATCCAAATCAAAACAATCAAATACCTCTTGTAGTGGTTTGAGACATCCTAAACATTTTGAGGGTTGAATATTGAAAAAAGCAAAAATGTAACTTTTGCATATTTTTGAGGGGGAAAAAATTTCAATAAAAAAAGTTTGGGTCGGGCTGAAAAATAGGGTCAGTCGTCTGAGGGCAACCAAACAATTTTTTTTTTGGCCTATTCCAAGTGGTGCTGACAACACACCTGTAATTTTGGCAGAACTTTTGTGAGACCAATGACAGCATCATCATCAAGTTGAACACAGCTACTCAGATTGAGACGTCGAAGGTTGACCAGCTTTCCTGATCCAAGACCACTCGGCAATTTCACAGGTGACAAATTCCGCTCCCCATTTGTTGTTCGCTTGACAGGTAGACCCTTGGCAGAGAGTTTTGCTCCTGGACCTAGCATGGCTTTGTGGCAGTTACTCATGTTTAGACTCACTAGCTGGGAGAGAGAGGTGATTTGCTCTGCCGCATTGGTTGATACCTTAAAAAGAAAACAAAAATAAAGGACACATATTATGTCAGATTCAAAATTCAAACGTTTTGTCTTTTAAATCACCTAAGCAGGGACTTCCATTTGGAATTTGCAGGGGCTCTATCAAGTTCTTTAGGGGAGCAATTAGGGGAGATATCTTGAAATTTAATGTTAGTACCATCATGCAAGACACTCTGTTAATTGAGCTCCTATAAAGCATTTGAGGGGAGCAGGGTGGCTCAGTACAGCTCACTCCCTCAAACGGAAGTCCCTGCCTAAGTTCAGATTAATTGATTAAAGGGCATTGGATAAGTGCAGCATCATCCCCAGACTTTTTCAAAACATTTTGAGATTTTGACATCATTTGATGAGTTAGTGATGATAATGGAAGCATGCAAAGTTATTGTCAACTTCAAGCATTCAATCCATATATGGAGCAAAATATTTAGATTTTCTTTCATTATTCAATAATTATTGTTGGCGACAACAAAAATACTGCTCTCAAAAGTTGAAATGTAAAAAAAAATGTTTTATTGGCAGATCAAAAGCAAAATTGAACTTTTATTTACAAGATTTATTTGCAATCTATGATGTAAAAGAAATGTTTTACAAAGAATTTTCAACCTTTTTTGATAGCATCAATATATCCTTTTAGCAAATAGCCTCATACCCAAGATCAACATCCAAATGAAATCCTACTTTTTGACTTTCGTGAAGGCTTTTGAGCCAAATTTTCACAATAATTGGTATTTGACTGTTATTATTGAACATATCAAATGTGTAAATCATCTACAAATACATTTTTTGTCAGTGTACCTTTCACTTTCATATTTTGAACCTTGCTTAATTGTATACTGTATCATCAGAATTATCCCACTAAAATTGAAACTTAAAAAAGGAGTTACTGAAGCATAATCTTTTAAATTCTGCCAAAAAGAAATTCATCTGAACTGGTTTATGGAAGCTATTGGTCTCTGCTGATACCATTAAACAAATAGAACAATTATACACCAAAAAATTGTAACATGATCTTCTGAAAAAGCACACTTTAGGTCCCATCAAAATTTGACCTTAATGCTAAACCCTAATCTTGAAACTAACATTAACCTTAAATTAAGGACCCTAGAACTAAAAGGGGGTTAAGTCACAAAATCTTGAAAATTGAGTTTTGTCAATTTCCTGCTACAGAATTCACTTCTGTAAAAGTTTTGTAGTAATTTGATGATCAGAACATGCGTAAAAGTCACTGCGAAATACAGCAATACCATTCAAGACTACACAAATGATTTTATGTTTGTGCCGTTTTCTCAGTTTGTACTCAATGGGACTTAACCCCCTTCTAGTTCTAGGGTCCTCAATTGAACCTAACCATAAAAAACAAACCCTAACCCAAACATTTTGGATGGGACATCTTCTGAATATCAAAAGGCACATGTGACCAAATACTAGAAAGTTATGCAGGTCCACAATAATAAAAACAATTAAAAACTTTATTTTTAATCAAGCTTGTCTGGTCATATAAGCAGGCTTGCCAATCTTTGGAAATCCAAAAACGGGACACTTTGGGAACGTGTAGCAAGCGCCTCCATCAGAACCATATTACTTTTTAATTTGAAAAGATTTTTTGGCAAATAACATGACTTTTCTTCATTATTTTGGCTCAGAAAGATACACAAAACATGGATAATTGATATATTCCGATCTGAAAAGAATTAATAGTTTCATCATGCTAGTAATTGTATTTTTCTTTAACATTTTTTTTCGTTTTTGGCAGTATGGAAATGCGGGACGTCCCACATTTTAAGGGTTTAAAAGTATCAAATGCGGGACTGTCCTGCAAAATGTGGGACGGTTGGCAAGCCTATACCTACCTGCACCCAATCCTGTATATCCAAAGTTTTCAGATTAATCAGATTATTGCACACAGCAAGAAGAGACGAATCTCCAAGATCACGGCATCCATTAGCATCAAGAACCTTCAAGCTACTTTGCTTCTCTGCAAACGTTACAAGACCTTCATCACCCAAACTAGCACACTTTCGTAAATGAATCTCTTCTAGTTGCAAGCCAGGAACAGCAGCTATGGATTTCAGGGCTCCGCTACTCACTCCCGTATGGCTCAGGTCAAGCGATTTTATTTGGTTGGCGTTCTCTTTTAAAATCTTGAGTAGATTTGTCAAAGTTAAAAAATTCTTGGAACTCCTGCCGTTGGAGCATAATTCAACTTCAAAAGCTATGTTACAGGAGGCAAGTGACAGTTTTCGAAGGTTTGGTGTGACAGCGACTAAACGGTTGAGGAGTTCGTCTGAGAGGTAGCGAATTCCGGACAAGTTGAGGCAGTTGAGATTTTGGAATGATGCGGAAATGGCCTTCTGGTCTTCTTGTTTGCCAAGGAGAGTACCAGACATGAAGAGACAGTTGCAACGACTCAAATCCAATTTCTGTAGGCAATAAAAATAATGTGTTTACAGCATTAGTGATTAAAATGTAATGATGAGATTGCAGTGCATATAACTTATTCATCGAAATAATGAGCACAATGCAGAAAAAAATTTAACAACCTGTATTTTGAAGGAGAATACTAAAATCTCTTTGCTCCACTTTAGGACAGAATGAAAAGTAGGAGGCATTTCAGATTTTTTTTAAAGGATAATACGAAACATGAGGTCATAGATTTAAGCACCGTACTAAGACCAGGTGTCAAATAATTTCACAATTTCCATTGCCAGAAATTTCAAATTTAAAAGAACCCCAATCCAATTGGGTCAGTATTTTTTTCAAACTGTGGAATCAAAATATTTTTCATATTTTTCTCATCACCCATGTGAAATTTCACAGCTGAAACGTAGCGTTTCGGAGATACTATAAGTGAAAATGTGTCTAATTAAGGTACCGCAAACCGGGGTGGCTTTGAACAATTTTGAACTATTTATATCAATATCTTAATTATGAAAAGAGGAATCTTGGTAGAAATGTTCAGATTGGCAAGTACCTATAATCAAACAATTGTACCTGTAAGTTGTAAACTATATAATACAAGTCAAAATGTCAGATTTTGTTCAAAACGGTCTCAAATTGTTCATCTTGCAAAACTGTCTGTACAAAATTATATTTTCCAATGTCATGATCAACCATTGCTATGGTCACAGGTCGATGTGAAATTTTTGTCATTTGCACTAATTGGAAATAAGGAGTTTTGCTTGATACCATAGAAAGGATTGATCAGAGACGTTGGAAAATATTACTTTCTGTAGAGAATTTTACAAGACGAACATTTTGAGACCATTTTAATCCATGTCTCACATTTTAAATTTTTTTGACTCCCATATAGGCCCAACATGTACCCCTGTAATTACCTTTCATGTTTTCGAATATAACTCAAAAACCCTGGCCACGGGTAAAAGTATATTTTTTCTGCTTCCTTATCATGAGATGAACATGTTGGAATGGTTTAAAACGAAATTTGACCAAACTTAAAATTTGACACCTGTAATAACCCCCCTGCCCGCCACCCTCCTGCAGGGTCCCATGCAACAGACTGATTTTGTATCCACCCTATGGCCTATAATCCATAGAACCCATCTAGTTAGGACACATTAAAATGATTTCTCATTGCAGTTTTACTGGGGTTTGTTCCCATTGCAAGGTACATGCTCGGTGCATTTACATTGAGTCTCAATTCAGCTTTTGATGAGGACTAATAGTGCCATACTTCATATCAGGGGCGTCGGAAGGAAAATTAAAGTGGTGCGGCCACTGGCAAAAGTGGTGCGGCCTGTGACCATTAGTTATCAAAAATAAGTAAACAACTAAGCTGCAGACGAAAGTAGTAACTAAAAACGAATGTATACAATACTATTTTATGGTTTATGATGCTAGGACCATAATAAGACACATTAAATTATTAATTTTTTATTTTTTTCTGGCTGAAAAGTGGTGCGGCCAAAGCCCACATGATTCAGACGCCCCTGCTTCATATGTATCATAAACACTTACCTTTAAATTAGGACAGTTGGTCAAGATATCCATAAAGACACCAGGAGTCACATCCGACCCCTTCAAACTCAGGGACTCCAAATGAGGCCCCAGGTGTCTGCCTGTATCTCGCAATATCGTGCGGCAATTACTGGAGCTGTCAATGTGGCTCAGCACAAGATTGGCGCTTTTTTTCTGTCCGAGCTGACGAAGCTGGGAGTTGTGCGCTGTTGGTGCACGGATGGTTATGACGGTGTTCTTATGAAGGCCAGGGTCTAAGGATGCTTGGTACCATCTTTTGCATGTTAATGCTGCTTCTTGTCTATCAGAGAGGTTCAAAAACTGCAGGATGTAGGATATCAACTGTAAACAGAGACAAAAAAAAGATCCCTCAGGAAAAATGTTTTTAAATAATGAGCATTTTCATGAGCAAAATAAAAACAAGATCGTTCACAAACCAGTTGTTCTGATCGTTCACAAACCAGTTGTTCTGATCTGCTTTAAAACCATAAATTTGAGAAAACCCTTCCATGCGTATTAAGCGCTTCCTGAATTGATTGCTACATATAATTATTCAGTGGTGGGGCTGGGATGGGGTAATTTCAGCTGGCAATAGTGCACTGTAGGCCCAACTACAATAATAGGGTTTTTGGCTTGTAAAATATATATGCTATTTAAAATCTATATTTGTTACCTTAATCTTTGAAATCCAACAAAATTGAAAATTTGACCCCCAACGGAAAGGTTGGACGATGGGTTTACCATTGAAACTTTTGATCGCTGGTCCAAGACGAACAACTGAGACTTTTTCTTTGAAATCGGACAAAGTTAAAAATTTGACCCCAAAAAATTAAGGGAACGGTCAGACAACGCAGAGATGCCAACTTCAAAAGTCAGAAAACTGTACTCAGTGGGTCAAAAAACTGTATTTTGCCATACAAATCTGTATTTTTACATCGGCGACGGTTTGACAGAATGCGGCATCACTGGAGAGGCTATTTCAAGGGCGAAAAACAGGCATCCCAGTGTTCTGATTAATTTGCAAGATACATCATGGCAAAGCTTACAATGCCAGTGATAAAAATAAAATGTCAAGAAAAATATTGAACAGAGCTCCGCCGTGTGTGGGCGCTTTTCAGAAAAGCGGCCACGGAAACTAAGTCCATAAGGTAAACATACAGTAAATTCCCATTTCTTTCTAGTGTGGAAAAAATAGTATAATATACTGTATGTCCCTTCCAATTTTATTTTGAACTAAAGTTGCATCAATATAGGCAAAAACATAGTTATGTAGTACAATCATGACATGGATATAGTCCTGGGACCTTGACCTAAAGACTATTGAAAGGTAGGATCCCCTTACCCCTTCTCTGACATCATAGGCTATCGAACTATACCTTAACCAACAAAAGTTGCATCAAACTGATGAGAGAATGAGTACTGAAGTACATCAAACTTTCCATCAAAATTATGCGTACTGTGTAAACACAACCATGATAACAACCTAACCTAGACTGAGTTAAGCTTAAAAAGTGACAAAGTCTACCCCTATTTTAAATCGGTTTTATTACATAATAAGCCTGTTCCTTGTCAGCTAAATTGTACAATTACTCACATTATACATTTTTCGATTATTCCATAAGTTTCATGATGATTTATGACACGTTAACTTATTGAGAAATCCTCCTCACTCACGTAAGCAAAAACCATGTGGAACGGCGATCCCGAAAAACATGAACAGATCAATTGGTACCAGCAGAATACTTTTGGGTGTAATTTTGGGAGTATTCTAGAAATGATTATTTCTGTATTATACAGTAAGGGCAATCTTAAGGTAGAATTTGGGCGCTCAAGGGGAGTATTTTATCTTTTTTTTCAGTCGACCTAAATGCGTACTCTGAAGTACGTAATTCGTATTTCCGTATTTGTAAGAATTTCCCGTACGAAATACGGAAAATCCGTACCACTTGGCATCTCTGGACAACGGGGTCACAATTGACACTTTTGATCGCTGGTCAAAGACGAACAATTTGACACCTTAACCTTTAAAATTGGACAAAATTGAAAATTTGACTCCAAGGGAAAGGTCAGACGATGGGGTCACCATTGAAACGTTTGATCGCTGGTCCAAGACAAACAATATCGCAACTTAATCTTTGAAAATAGGAAAAGTTGAAAATTTGACCCCAAGGGAAAGGTGGGACGACGGGGTCACCATTGACACTTTTGATTGCTGGTCTAAGACGAACAATTTGACACCTCAACCTTTGAAATAGGACAAAGTTGAAAATTTGACCTTTCTTTTGACCTTTGACCCCACGGGAGTGGTAGGACGACGGGGTCACCTGTGACACGTTTGATCACTGGTCCAAGATGAACAATTTGACACCTTAACCTTTGAAATCGGACAAAGTTGAAAAATAGAAAACATTTCAAACCAAATTATGCAAATTAGGTACTTAATTAGCATATTTTGCGCTCAAATTGCATCTGGCACAAATGCAGCTCTATCCCCACCTACCCACCAAATTCCATGAATGTAGGGTGCACGGTTGTAAAATATGCCATTTAAACCTTTTATGCCTAAATTATGCAAATTAGGTATTGTTGCTGGATCCAGTTCGGCCCTGCACCCAGTCACCAAATATCATTAATGTAGGGCATACGGTTTCCAAAATTTGCTACGGACGACGGACAGAAAATAGGAATGCTATGTCTCTTCCAGAAAATTTTCAGGCGAGACAATAAGTGTGAAACTCAATACCTCGCGTTTTGAAGGTCAATTATGCTGGGAAATGCAATTATTCACGGGTAATTGATTGCGTTTTGCTATCAATGATCACTATAGTAATCAGTAACTTTAAAATAGATTTGCG
>JXSR01S004669.1:267864-278360 GCA_000969725.1 Ophiothrix spiculata
GACAAAACTGCAAAGCTACAAAAGTGTGAAAGGAAGCAAGCGACATAGCTGCAAAGCTACAAAGCTGCAAAGCGACAAATTGTCATTATTATTAGTATGAAAGCAGCATAAGCCTAGGCTTACGGTGACCCTATTTAGGCATGGTCATAAAAATTTAAAAATCATTTCAACAAAATGATGTTAGATGGAAAGATATTTAATTCCCTTCAAAATGAGGGGTCAACTGCCACTGGTAGATGTTCTAATTCAAACAAAAGATGGTCAATTTCAAGGAGTTGTGATCAACATTTAGAAAATTGAAATATTTTCTTAAAAGTGGATTTAAATTAAAGGTGAAAAAAATTGCAACAAAATGGTGGTTCAACCAACTTTCTAGGTTAAGTAGTTTTAAAGTTAGAGCAAAAAGAAGATTTTGCAAAATTGCCAAAAACTGTATGATCAGGGCCAGTGGTAAGTCTGCAGAATTCAGCAGACTTCTTAAGTGTGTAAGTCTATGGGGAAAATGTTTTATTTTAAAATTTATCCCTTTTAAATCCTGTTACTAAATGAAATGAATACAGGGTTGTGTTTAGAAATGACCAATAAACAACATCTATTCAACTAGAAATCATTAAAGGGACGCTCATTTAAGCTAAAATGGTATAAAATTCTGCATTGTTTTCTATGGGAAAATGAGCAGTGGCCACTTGTGATGTCACAAGTGGGCAAACAGTTTTTGAAATGAAGGGCGCCATCTCTTGACGTGTGCTTGACCGGACCTACCACTGGTATCTGAAACTAGTTAAAGGTTCTTCAACGGTATGTGTGTCTTTTTTATTTTGGTCGCTCACCTCACACACACCGTTGAAGCAACGAAGCACGATTTACGAGGAGCCACGTAAATAGATAGCGAGCGAAGCAAAAATGATTCGCTCCCAAAATCTCTTTTACCAGTCTTCACTTGCTACGGTCAACCAAGTGAATTTACGCGAATGTCCGTCTGTTACAGTCATATATGTTGTATAACGAGACTAATTTGTTACGTGAATGAAATTGACGATAAATTGACAAGCAAATTTAGTCCCGCTGAATAACACGGGAAAAGAGAAAAGATCCTCATTTTCCAAAAAATGCATAAAATAGCGGAATTTAATTATTGATGTGAAGATTAAGGGAAACAAAGATTAGGCGCAGACCAATTTGGGAGTGAGTATCAGTATTTTAGAGGGAAAATTTTGGCACTCCTCGGTTTTGTATAGCTCAATGTGCAAACTTAGTATAGGGGAAGATAAAAGACCTTCCCCATAAAAGAGAATGTCTTCTACCCGGTCTTACTAAGTTTGCTGCAAACTAATCTGAAACTAGACGTCCACGGTTGCTCGAGCTTGACAAGCTGTGTACAGTCAATCTTCGAAATAAGCTCCCCGTTTCGCGGGTTTTTTACTCATTAACGCTTGTTGTCAAGTAGCACTCTGCGCCGTACGCGACACACTGCATGCGATAGGTTGTTACCGCGATCGCCGCGCCAAGTTCTTGTCACAGGGGAAAATTGACCAGTCAAAACGATCGTTATGCATCAGTTATGTCAGGTGATTTAAATTCTGAAATACTCGTATGCACGGACTGCGTATAAGCACAATTGTTTGAATATTTTCGACGCGCTTTTCAGGGAGCTTATTTATAAGATAGACTTTAGTACAGCCTATGATCACATAACGGCAATTTGTGCATAAATTGAAAAATACAAATGGTGCTTGAAAAAACAGAAATGTTTTATTCCATATTCATGAAAGAAACCTTTTGGAATTAAATTTATGAAAATCGCACTGTTCAGATCAGAGAAATCAAACAGTATGCTTTGTTTGTTTTATGGTTACGATTTGTAAAATCTTCAAACATTATTTTTGTATGACTAACAACTTCGGGAAGTGTTTATAATAGGTAAATTTATTATAAATAACCTTTGTATGTTTGTGGAGTGTTGCAGTTCGTATCTGATAAATATGATCATTTTTGGGGATATTGGGTATGTCATGTGCAATTATGCGACAGGTTTGATTACAGAGCTTGCTTCTGGCTGTGGTACCAATACCACAGCCAGATATTTTGGGTTAGTCCACGGCAGCCATTACGGTTTGACAGTTCTTCCTATACAACCAATGCATTCTCATGGCATGGGCTAAAATTAGCCCATGACTTTTTTGCTATTTGCCATCCCTTTTTTGTTGGATCACTCATGTATTTTTGTTAAATAATATTTATGAGTATCTACATGAGTGTTTGTTGATTGAAAAATCAAAATGTGTACTTTGATCATGCATTTGTTAATTTTAGGTGATTGTTTACATAAAAATGATCATGAATTTTGACAAGTTTATGTTTGGTAAACTCCTTGACTACTATGGCTTAAGGTGGCTTAGCACAGATAGAATTCCTCTATTTATTTTTCTAATTTTTGATATATGGGTCACTCCATCAGGTTGGGCAACAGGCCAAATATCCCAGTACTGGAGATATAAAGTGTGGCTTGATTTTAGTGGTGGCATTTTCTCAAAATATTTTTGTTTTACATTAAAGTACACATAGAGAGCTTTCATTTGATACCAAACTTGTATACCTTTGCGAATATTTTCTTAAATATTTTTGGCATTTACGCGAAAAAAGTACCAAAATTATCTGAAAATTGTGTGACAAAAAAGTACATAGATTTTGTAGCAAATTTTCTACCTTCTATAACATTGGAATCTTGGTTTTGCACTTATAAATGAATTAAGAAACACTGGAACAAACATGCAAAACAGCGAAACATATTTTAAAACTCGTATTTTTCTCTATATTGTGTTTTCAAATGATGTCTGTTGGATGTAACAACCGTGTCAACTTTTATGTTACATCCACACAACTACTAAAATGGCTTCAAATTACATTTCTTCTAACAAAACATGTGTCTAAAGTGCATATTTAATTTGCCTTTACACTAATTTAAGTATCAGTTTTTAAATGAGTTAAAACACTTGAGTATTTTTTGAAATATGATGAAATTTGCTCTTAAAAAATTACCATGGTGTCAATGTTACATCCACACTATTTTTACAGATTTGATTTAAAAAGTAAATACACATGTTACTGTATGATTTCCTTACAAATGATTCCCTGTGAGAAAGTTCTTGACAGCTACTTTGCTATAAATATAAAAAAACACCTGGCTTCATGTACAAATAATAGGATGTTGTTTTTACGGTGTCAAACATTAGTGTGGATGTAACATTGACACCATTTAATGTCAATTTGTCAAAATTTATTAACGATCCTGAATTGCAAAGTCTTGAATATTTTAACATATAAAAGTTTAAATGTATTCCAAATGAGAAATACATAATATTAAGTACTATGGAGTCCATAGTATGGACAACATTGATAAAGTTATTTGTGATAGAATTATTGGATGTAACATTGACGTCAGTGTCAATGTTACATCCAAAAACACAATAGACCAATTCAGTGTTATATTCTTAGATTCGTTGCCACATACTGTCAAAAACTGGCACTTTGCTACTAGATATATGTTTTGAAGTTCTAAAATTAAACCATTACACTTTTAAAAAAATTAGGATTTGGACATTTGACCAGTGTGGATGTAACATTGACACCGTCAAAACAGTATGATTAAAATGCAAATATTTTCAAAATTGTCTTTTTTAAATGGACAGTAGTTAGTGAATTATGTCTGTTACCAAGGTACCTTATGAAATAAAGAACCATGATGAGAGTTACATCAATAGTGATGCCAAAATTTAATAAAACCTAAACTTTTGGTACCATAGTGAATAGCAAATCATAAAATATCTAAATTTCATGTCAGAAATTTATTTTCAAAAGCTGAAATTGAAAACAACTATATTTTTATGATAATACTGTCATATTGACTATAATTCATAAAGGAGTAGAGTAAACTAACCCTCCAAACAGTTCAAAATGAAGGTATTTTTGTAAAGATTTGGTGTCAATGTTACATCCACACTTTCTGATAAGGGTCGTCAAAAGACATAGACTGACAAACATCATATTTATGAACTATCTTAAATTTCAAATTAGAGGAATTAAACTTACTAAAAATTGTGTTTAATAAATTTACAAAGCATTTTGAAAATTTCCCTTCCATTTAGGCCTATAATTAAAAAACGGCTCTATTTTTTTCTCTCTTTTTCACATATGTTTTGGTCCTTATACAGTTCTTTAAAAAACGTAATGAAAAATATGGTCAGTGCTCACCGACTTACTTTTTGAGATATTTAAGCAAAATTAAGCAATGAGTAACACCTTATAGAAGCACTGTGCGCTTGGAGCCCTGCGTCATCAGGAGTAACGCGCATGGTCTTATGCGTGAATTTAAAAATGACGCACGTGTAAGATCGCGTTATATTAAAGCGCAAGATACAGTACGCCAGAAAGTACGCTAAAAGCCCGGGATAAATACTTTGAAATTGTGTCCAACACCGCTGATATCAATTCACTCGTGTCCGACACCACATCTGTGCTAAGCCACCTTAAGCAACTCACTAAGGTGTGCAAGTTAACCATTGTTCAATGGAGCCCAGTAAGTCTGAACTTACATAGATCTGAATCTTCGGGCTCTTGGTAATGTGATGCCTTATTGTAGACACTTCAGGTGATTTTTAAATTATGAATCAAATTGCTTCAAATGAATTTTAAATGAAAGCAGGTGATCTAAAGAATCCAAATCCGTTTGAATTTTTCAAATCCGACCTTCCGTTGCAAAGTTATGAAGGTTTTTGAACTTTTTGTATCATTAATTTAACTGATTTTGGAGAACGCAGGATAGGGGATAAATCTTTTAGTTTCTTTATTTTCGCCAAGCAAGGTCACGGCACCAATCCAGTTACACCTCTAGTCAATACACAGAGTAATTTGGTCAATATTTTAATTGTCTGAATGGATATTACACACACAACAGGTGTTATTTTGCAGCTTTTTTCGCCCACACATGCACAGGATATTTAAAGATGATTAGTTCCACATGATAAAGAGCTGATCAAAATTACTTTAGGCGGAAGAATAGGCGCAGAAATTACACCCAAACAATCATTTTTTTGCCGCTTGTTGTTTATTTACATGTGATTTAACAGATATATATTAAAAAAATTCTTGAGTGTGCATGGATGTCCACATAATTTGTAGACAACTGAAATTCTCTTTTCTTCACTTCCAAAAAAATTGGCAAACCTTTGTAAAATCAATAACTCTGCAACCACAAATCAGAATTTTTTCCTACAAATAAATGGCTGTGCATGGACAAAATCATCTTCCTGATAACATATTCTTAAATAAAAATGGTCTATCATATTGCGCGGAACTCTGAAAACGTATCTCTGAAAACATCTGAAAACGTATCTAGAAACACTTTATTTCAGTATCAAAACAAAACTATCAAGCCCACGTAAAGTCATGCCTGCTTGAATATGAGCTATGCGTCAACGTGTGTGTGTGTCAGCGGTGTGAAAAATCAACGTTCTCCTGCCAAGTAATGGGTAAATGAAGTATCTACTTATTGTGCCCTCTCTTATTCGATATAACTGCAGAACTATTACTGAAAACTTGCTCGAGAAACACAAGCTTGGCTTGAGCCTGAAGCAAGCTGTATTACAGATTATCACACAAGTCATAACAGTAATTTGTGCATAAAATGAAAAATATTAATTGTAAGTACTTGAAAAAACAGAAATTGCTTTTTCCATATTCATGAAAGGAACCTTTGTGAATTAAATTCATGATAATCGCACTGTTCGGATCAGAGAAATCAAACGGTATATAATCCAATTTTTGCTGATAACTTCACAAAGACAGAATATATCTGAACTACTGGCAGGCTGTACTGATATTTATATTCTATATCAAAAAAAGGTGCCATACCAAGTCTACTTTGAAAAACACGATCGTGGCTAATGCCTTTAAGTTTTCAACCTAATTTTGAGCGATTTTTAGCTCAAATGTTATATTTTTATATGGGAAAAAAGCAGTTCCTGAGACCTCAAATCGGTAAAAAGAATCAGCTCCATAGACCCTAGATTCAGACCAAAAATCAGTTCCGCAAGACCTATAACAGGTCTAACGATATTCTACTTTTGTTTTCAAAATTTTCAAAAATTTGGCACAAATATTGATCATTTTAAACCAAATTGAAAATGTAAAGATATAACAAATAATATTGCAAAAATCATTCTTAAGTTTTATGACAATCCACCTTTTTTGGATGCCCACATTAAAAAATGACCAAATGCAAAATTTTATACAAGGGGGAAGTTAAAGGTACAATTCATGATTTTGATGTGACAAAAACCTAGCCTCTTTTCTAGCTAAATAAAAAGAAGAGTGCACTATAAATATATATACTGAAAATGTCACCTGATTCCAACCATTCGTTGCCATGTTACAAGCTTTTCAGCATTTTCAAAATCCCCATAGGCTACTCTGTTGTAATTACTGTTGGTCCTGACAATAATTAGAAAATGACACATTTTCTCACTTTTCTTAAAAATGCAAGCACATATGAAAGAATGGTTTGGGATCGTAACATATACCAGTTTAGGATTCTAATATATAAGCTTAAAAACTCAATTTTGATAGAGAGGCGACCTTGAGGGTGAAAAGTTGATCATAAATTGCCCCTTTAAAACAGTTTTTTTTGTGTGAAGTGCTGAAGTCATAGGGCCAAAACATAGTCGGCCTCCAAACAAAATTCTCGCTACCAAACATTTGGTTGTTAAAATGACGAGTGACTCCAAACAAAATATCTTCAACACCGCGAGTTGAGACCAAATAAAATTCGCGCTAGATTGGACATGTTATTGAATTGCCATACATTGGACCAAATGTTTGTTACCCGTTCATACTTTAAATTTGATGGCAAATATTAGGTGACGTCACGACCAAATGTTTGGTAGGGAAAATTTTGTTTGGAGGCTGACTATGTTTTGGCCCATAGTTGTCCAAATCATTCTACTTGACTTTGCCTCATGAGCATATTGTGCAATATGTTTGTACAATTTCACTTGGCAAGAAAGGCGCACTTTTATGTACGGTACTTATCTCTTTATAATACACTGTACCCGGTATATAAATAGAGAGATATTCTTTATAAAATTGCTTGTTTAAAATACAGTAGAAACTCATTATAACGAAATCTGATATTCAATAAGAAAAGCCCTGTTATAAAGTAGTAATTTTCCTGTATCATTTTACCAATTTCTTTTGTTTTTTATTGTTTTAAAAACCCTGATATAACGAAATTTTGGATATAAAGAAGTAATTTGTCTGTCCCCATCAACTTCGTTATAATGAGTTTCTACTGTATTTCTGTTAAGCATCAATTGCCTTTTTTCTTTTCAGTTAAGGTGGTTTCAAACAATGGAAAACGACTGCGCACTCCGTTGCATTTTTATGGCAAGGAAATAGAAGATTGTAAGTAGCTACAAGTGAAACATGATGTTTATATGCAATTTAAAAAAACAGATCCCAAAAATATACTATAAAAATCATGACCATAATTTTAAACCACCTATTTCAAAAAATGTTACTGAACTTTTCATTTTTCATGTTAAAAATAAATACTGGGGATTTATAATGTGCTATGCCTCCCAGATTTGTAATTCCACTCGGCCTCTGCACACTTTACAGGTGTTCGCCAAAGGATGTTTTGAGTTCTTCCCACCATTCAATACAAACTATTACTTCCACAGCTTATAAACAACCCACTGAGTGAACCAACTGCATAGACTTACATGTTAAACTGCTGATGGAAAACTTGCTATAGAAAATTCATTACATAGTCGAAGTGTGAATGAAAAAGACCTTCAGAAAGGGGATAATCACAGCTTGATGTCAGTGTAAACAAATACCACTTCGACAATGTTCTTCATTCCCAAAATACAGTTTGAAAAGGAGCAAATTCAAAGTATTTGCCACAAAAATGAATGTAGTAGTGGAGTGAACTTGGTGAACATTCCATTGGGTTAGTCATAGGTTGCTGTGTGTTATGGGAAGAGCTTTAATCATCCTTTGGGTGTTCGCTGACCACTATGGCCCAAGTAAGCTCCATTCCACACCAGGCATCATTTCAGGTTCTACGGCAACCTCTAGGATCGCTGAACTTTGATCAGCCAACATTAGCAGTTAGTTCCTTGTCCAAGGGAATTTCAAGCACACTCAACTTTTGGCACCAGCGGGGTTCGAACTCGGGACCTTCCGCACCGCAAGCGAGCGCCTTACCGATTGAGCTAACTTGACTGCTTAAAAAAACGTCTAGTTTTCAGAGTCTCATGTTCACTACAATGAAAACTGGTTGGGTTTTTGATGATACTGTATTTTAGCTAAGATTGATAAAACTTCAAACGTACCGGTATATTTATTGGTTGTAGAGCACTTTTCAATTTTATAGCCGTAAGTGGACATTTTAATGTCTTGTTTACATCTGGGATCTTTTCATTATTTTCCACCCATGTAAGTTGTGGTTTAATAAGTCAGTAAGTTTTAGCAAACTTAACTTTTTTTTTAAATTTTATAGCTATTAGCTAACATGGTCATAATAAATATTCTTGACAGTAATTTTGTAGACCTGATAAATATTGAATTCACTAAAATAATTTATCAATTTATTTGACTTTAATTTTGTTTCTGTGTACAGTGAAACTGGTAGATGCTAAAACAAAGAAGAGGAAAGCTACCACTAAAGCAAACAACGATGAAAACCCATCTAAAGATAAGATAAGCAGCAAGCCAGACAATGATGGCATGTCATCGGCTAAAGTTAACAATGAAAGGTAGGAATCTGAATAAAAGATTTGCCTTTTTTTTTTTTGTTACAATGCAAGTGATGAGAGTCCTGTTTGTGGCCTAAGATAGAAGGGGATGAGCTTTGTAGTTTTTATTAACATTATATGAGTGGTGCTCTGGCAAAATGAGCGGAAAGTCGCGATTAAAGATTTTGAATAGATGGCTGCTAAAGTAAAAATATGGTAAAAAGATATTTTTTGACATAAAATGCATTTCTCAAGCTTCTCAACATAATTTAAATGTTAGTTACATGGTAAACAAACCCTACCATTTGGTGTCAGACCTACCCAAATATAAAGGCACCCTTTATACTGGAAGTTCTCTGAACCACCCTTTTGACAATTTTCTGAATTTTTCTAGATCCACCCTTTTAAAGTGTGTCATGCATACAGTGACATGAAGTGTTAAAGAGTTGGGTAAATGTTTCTTGAGAGTCATCCTGTAGGGTATCTTACACCAACAGTCCTATCATGTAATTGCAGTTGGGATCAGAAGAGCATTGTGTTCTTCCCCTGACTGTTTTTAACCACATTCGTGTCATTCTGGACTTCAAAATGTGCATCCTGCTGTTAGAGTAACTTGAATGTAGCAGTCACCATTAATTGAAGAATAACTGATTTGAATTGGCATTTGTGTCTATTACATTATTATCATCTAATTTTGTACTCTTGTATCCATACAGGTCAGAAGAGGAACAAACCACCAATGGCTGGCAAGGAATGTCTACTAAAGGCTACATCTTACTGGACACTGTAGATAAACAGTTCTTTAAAGTGGTGAGTAGTTTTTAATTCACCCATGCACTTTTTAATCTCTGTTGTATACATATATAGAAAATGTGTTGGTCATGCCAGTTTCTGATAAAAAGGCAGTCCTCTTCTTTCTTGTAGGTTGTATTGTACTTTTCTTGCTGAATGTAAATCTTTGATATTAAAGCATAACATAATTTATTTCTTCCACACATGCACATTACAGTAACTAACATATCAAAAAATAGTACAGTAAAATGTTAATAAGACATTGTGGAGGAGGACTGGGAAATAAGCATTAAGCCTGTCGAGTCCCAGACTCCAAATTACTTAAAAAGAATATAAATAAAATTGAAAAAGCATACCATCCTCCCATTCCACAATGCGATGGCCACAGAGCAAAAAGGAAGAATGGTATGGTTCACTAATTGATATAAAAATAACGATTGAATTGATTTTGCATGATAAATATATATATGGTTCACTAATTGATATAAAAATAACCTGAAACTGTCATTTTAAAAAGTTTTATAATCTTCAACAGCTCCCTAGTGCACCTGGGTGAGGTTCCAGATGAAGTAATGTTTGCTTGAAACTTTGTGGGATTATCTCAACATTCAACTTTTACGAGGCGTGAGAAACTTAAGGAAATCAGGCTTGCCAAGTTTTCAATTTTACAGCCATGAGAATTTTTAGGTTTTAACCTGAATTTGGTTTTATCCTGTTTTCAAAAATCTACATTTTGTTTTTAATTTTGATCTTTTTTACTCAAGCTTCCAGAGTATTCCATGAATGTGCATTCTAATGCTGAGTTTGTAAGAGAAAATTACTGTCTTGTTTTTCAAAAGCAGTTTCTCATAGATTGATTGATTGAATTTATTCAGCATATTATCATCACATGTAAATTTGACATAACAA
>JXSR01S004669.1:280499-290923 GCA_000969725.1 Ophiothrix spiculata
TCCTTATGCGAACCCGTTTTACAGGGGCCACTGAATCAAGGGTAGCTATGAATACATCACGAAAGTTAAGCCATGCATCATCAACTGAATCAGAACTGTAGATAGAGTACCAATTTGCATTGTTCAACATATTAACAAAGTCATTCTTATCATAGTTCTTCGTAGATCTTATTTGGATTTCATTATGTTTGTGAGTCTTAACTTTTAAAGAACTAGTACGTACACCTATTTTTTTTTCTTTTTTACATTACTATGGTTTCATCTTGTTTTGTTAAGCAGAGTGTCATTTAAATTGCCCTTAAAACCAACACGTAATAAATATTGAATTAATATCATAAGTATAAATCAGCATTTTTTGTTTTTTCAAATAGATGGACCATCTAAAAAAGCAGCATTTTATTGGATTTTCAATGGGTGGTCTGAACATTGGACGAAGAGGGGATGTTAAGATAGTTCAGGTATGTAAAATAAATTTGCTGTGGTATATGGAATGTTTTGACTTTATGAAAAGAAGATTGATATAAGGCATAGTCAATGGTCAAAAATCCTGAAATTGATCAGAGGAGTAAATGTACTTGGATTTCATGATTTTAGTGAATTATTTTTGTGTAGAGATGCATGTCTGTTTGCCGTATCCAACCATGGAGTTTTGCAAGGCACCTACCTCCCCAGTTGGAATAGCCATTAACCCTAACAGGCAAAAATCATACAAAACCATACACAGTCTAAGTCCAAATACGTCACAATCAATCATTACGCAATCACCCCGGTCTATATCTAAACACAAAATGCCCAGCCTGCCTCTGAAAGCAAATGTTGCGGGTTCGGCGCTGCACACAATTTTTTTTTCCTCCCCCACTCTATGACGTGTTTGTACTTAGTTCATTTTACCCCTTCCCCGTGAAAATGCTAAAAACGGTGGGTACTGTTAGGGTTATATGGCATTTCTGATATACAGACGTGTGTATATAAAATACACAATTTAATCTCATTTTACACTTTGAAAAACTCCCTAGTTTGGTGATTATAAATCATGCACCTCCTCAGTTAGAATGTGAGTTTACAATTGGGTGTGTGTGCACAAGTGTAAAAATGTCGGACTAATATCAAAAATACTGGAGTGAGATTTTTTTCTCACAAAGTCTGATGCGTATGTGGGCAAATTTGATTACTATGACTCGTTTTAGACGATTTATTTAGCTTTGTAACAGCACTGATCACTCAAAAACCCTTAGTCTTAAAGTGTGACTTGTAATTAATTTGTCCTTGAACAGAGGTAGTGTCTAGCAAGGCATCTTGACAGTGCTGCTAGAACTGTTATTTTTCCTCAACCCACCTATCTGGGTTTATCCGTTTTCCTTTTCAATTATATTTCAGTATATGCATTGATTGTTGAAATGAAGATTGTATCTTTATATTGTATCTTTTGAAGTTTGAAGAGACAATTTTGTAAATGCTCATATTTGATAGAAAATAAAATAACTAATGGATAGTCTTTACAAATATGGATTTATACCAAAAGTGTTGGCAGATAACCAAAATTGTTTGCTTGGTTATTGCTGGATAAACAGAATGTATGTTCACACATACTTGCGTAATTTCCGAGGTTTTGATTAGTTGAGAGCCGTCACGTGATCATGCATGAACAGCGTTGATTCATAAGCGGCATAACTAATGTTATGATTGCGCGACGCTCCGCGTTGCCATGTGCACAACAGCGCGCCGGCTCTGAACGTGGGATGTAGCGCGTGCGTTTGATAACTTCAAGACAGATAAACAAGCTATGGGCGCTATTAAATAATTTGACAACCAGGACGGAAAAGACGGTTTTATGGCCAAATTTTGCCCGGATTTTGACATTTTATACATGAAAAGGGTATGTGTGAACAGGGTTCATTCATATTTTCCGTGTAGAAATTCGCGATACTGAGTGCCATCCTGCCCGAGGGCAGAATCAAGCGATTACACACGGAAAATATGAATGAACCTTTCATTTATGTTGAATGCTGTTTGTGACTTTGCCCAAGTGACCGCTACACTCGAGCACAATAAAGAATTTTATAATAGGTAGTAGACAGATGTGGCATTTATATTTCCAATTCCATTTGAATGCAGGTATATGCTGATGAAATAATATACATCTTTGATGTCCAGTCAATTGGTGCCGAGCTGTTTACCCATGGCAGAGGAAACCTGGGTCAAATTGCAGAATCTCACTCAGTCGTTAAGGTATGAATTTATAACTAAGTATCAGCATTTATTTTATTGTAAAGTTTCAATTTGCCCAGCCTAGGTATTCATGAGATTGTTCAGACGGTCTAGTCAAGGAGTACTGTAGTAGGGTACTGTGGTTAGCTGTCTCTAAGTGTTTTTCCAAAAATTCACTAAGGACGTGTTCACACTGAGAAATTTAGTCATTACTTTATTCTTGCTCGTGAGCCACTCATGACCAAATTCTCAGTGTGAACGCTATTTTAGAAAGTGTCTCACTCGTGACCAAAAGTGATGCGCCACTAGTTTTAACGCGCAAGTCGTGTCCCAGTGTGAATGCAACTGATAAGTTGTCTTGCTCTAGAGCCGCTCAGGAGCGAGAATATAGTCATGACCAAATTATGTGTGAACACGCCCTAAGTCCAATAGAAGCCACATGCTATATTTGCACAGATTGATTATGCATCTGTTATACCACAGTTTTTTGTGACTTGAATTGGTTGCAAGCCTGATCGGTTGTCAAAGCCTATAATAGTGCAAATGACCAAAATTTGCGTCATATTGATCAACGTTTCATACAAGCACTTCATTGCACACATACAGTAAGACAATTTATTTCAAACATGCATGTTCCTTGGACCTAGTGAGTTTTGGAAAAAATTCTCTTCTAAGATATTATATTATGTCCCTATAATAGGTCAGCGAACCATGACCCTCTGTTCTTAGTTAGGATAACAATGCCCGACCTCTGCAATGTGAGGTAAAATATTTGTTAAAACAATCTGGAGGAAGTATTTTTGTTTCATAATATAGTATGCAGCATCTATAATTGTGAGTTTTGAAAACAAACGCTCTTCAATTGGATGTAACTTAATTGGATGGCATTAGTCATGTATGTATGTTTTGATATTCATGAAACAGAGATGTATGAAACTATCTGTGTTGGCAACTGTATTGTGGTTTTTTTGTGTGTGTGTTGCTTTGGCAAATTTGAAGTTCAAAATTTGCAAGTGTATTGTGAGTTTAAATGGCTGACATAGGAAAGTTAAATTCTGCACAACTAGTTAGACATTATCCTAGTTGAATACTGTAAACGCCAATATTTTCACGCTCAGTAATTTTCGCGCAAAGTCAATTTTGGACCATTTCGCGCGTTTTTATTTTCGCGCACGTGAACATTGGCCGTGTATGGAACTTCCTTTATAACAAATACAGAGTAATTTTCGCGCTGCATTTATTTTCGCGCTAAATTAATTTCGCGCGAAAAGCGCGAAAATAAATGTAGCGCGAAAAAAATACCACTTATACAGTAATATGTTGGTTATTATGGGTTTAATATGCAGGTGATGCATGATTGCCGCTGGATATCCGACTTCTTACATCATAAATATGGGATACAACTCAACTGTGTGTATGACACTCAAGTAGCTGACATCCTGATACACCGGCATGAGAAAGCCAGGGACACTATACCACGGAACACACGAACATTAGCCGACTGCTTGTTAGAATACGTAGAAATCAGCGTCAGTGAGGTGTATTCTAAAATGGTGCACAGTAAAACTCGCATGGTATGTATGTGTGAAAAATCAATTTGATGTTGTTGGTGTCAATGAATTGTTATAAGCTCAAATCTATGGCAAAGGTTGCATAATTTTTATTTGGCCTTGTTGAAGCATTGTTAGATTTTGAAAACTCAAGTTGGAAAATAGGGTCAAGACCTGAATCTAGGGGACAGAAGAGAAGTAGCATTATAAGTTAAGTACATAGATGAATATACTATTACTAAATTCCATTGACAGTCTTTTCAAAGTATCATACTTTGATTTGATTAGATTGTCAATGGAATTTACTTGATTGCTACCAATGTCAATATGGTTTGTGTTGTTCCAAACATTGGTTTGTCACAATTCATTCTAGTAAATCCACTTTTCCATAAATCCCAAGTGCTGATAATGTCTATCTAGTGGTCAGAGTAACACCAAGGCCGTATAGTAAAGTTTGGTCACAATAGCCATAAACTCAAGTTCTGAAAACACTTACCAAGTAAAATAAGTACTCAGTACCCAACGTTGTCATTGTCAGCACGTGGCACTTAATGGTGCGTTCATAGTCCAGCGATTTCATCGCTCGACGTCTAACGATACGCAGTCTTCAAAAGTTATAGCGCAATATGCGTAGCGCGTTTAAAGACTGCGTATCGACAGACGTCGTGCGATGAAATCGTTGTGAAACCGTTGGACTATGAATGCACCATAAGTGTGTCATTTTCAACATATGGAAAATGGAGAAATCAGTTGTATCTCAGTGATGTGACAGTTTTGAACAAATTCATATGTGGGGCCTAGGTGTACGAAAATATAACGCACACACTTATGATTTACATGTTGTCATAATAATCATAAAAATGTATCACGAAAGACTATCAAGTATAATTTGAGGCAAGAAAGAAAAACCTGTTGCTAGGCTCTTGTAACTCCACATCATCTTTAAGCTTATCATTTTCAGCGTGTGGTAGTCGAAAGTGTATATAAATAGCACTCACTGTCTTTTTCAGCGTATTGCACTTTCACTAATCATGCTAATACCAACATTCTCACATTTAGCGCAAAGTTTGATGTACAATCGATTATTGAATACATTTTATCTGTTTTTCCTTTGTCAATGATCAGCATGACATATAAACTTACCTGCTTCTTTCAGGACGATGAATCTCAATGGGAGGAGCGACCTTTGAACCATGACCTCTTGGACTCCGCTGTGCAAGACGTACGGTATCTCTTGGATCTGCGTATTGCAACACTGAAAAGATTGATGGGTGAACTAATGTGTGCCACTCATATATATCTCACGTGTGTCAGGGAGGCTGCTGAGGGGAGAGGGAGCAAAGGAAAGGTACGTCCCAGATAGCAAAACATGGTCGTCATAGTCATGGCCGCAGAGCTGATATTCGGCCGACATTAGCATCAAATTATTGGTTGGCATAGTTAGTCACATTTTTAACTAGTAAATCCAACCGCAGAGCCGATATTCCTTCAACATTAGCATCATATTGTCAGTCGGCATAATTAGTCACATTTTTAACAAGTAAAGTCAACGTACCGCAGAGCCGATATTCCGTCAACATGAGCATCATATTGTAAGTCAACATAATTAGTCATATTTTGAACAAGCAAATTCAACACCAGAGCTCCTCATTTATCCTAAGTTAATACATGTATCCTATCTAAATGTACAGTAATTGTTTGCGAGTGTAAGGATTTGGTAAAGAATTTTTTAAAAATGGTGAAGTTTTCCTTGCAACTGTTGCAATATTTAATTTGTTTAACTACACATTTCAAGAAACCTACTGAATGATAATCACACCATGCATGCATATACAGAAGTTTTGGTACACAAAACATTAATGCACATACTGTGCAAAGGAGCCACTTTTCATTATTTATACTGAATTCAGTATTTTTATGAATGAGGCAAAAGTTTTCAGTATTTTTTTTTTAAATTGTTCAAAATTATGTGTCATTTGAAGCCAACTGATGATCATTTATAATTAGTGTTAAAGGACAAGAGTGTCTTGGGCGCTGCCCCCTAGAACCTCAACAGGTGCCTTGCCTCGTCACCGGTAAAACTACACTTGCATCCTTGGCATCTTTCAGTATTTTTTTCAAAAACTCAGTGGCATCTTGCTCTAACTGACCCTGGAGACACTGGCCAATCAAGTATCAAGATTGATTTGCCTATATTGACATCTACAGTCAGAGTGGACTTGTGTGAGGTCTAAGAGACTGTAACCAGAATCCACTTTCATAAATGTAAGAAAAGATTATTATAGTTTTGAATAAGTTTAGACGTGTGGTGAAGTATATTTTATATGAATTTTAAACTGAGCACCTACACCACATAAATGATAGTCAGCGAAAAAATCACTGACTATCCAGAGGAACGGGGTTAGAACTGAAGGCCTATAGATATAAAATTGACTGCTCTTCCCCATCTGACTCATTAGCTCAGTTGGTAGAGCGTGGCGCTAGTAATGCCAAGGTCCCAGGTTGAATCCCTGGATAGTCAGTGATTTTTTCGCTGACTGTCATTTATGTAGTGTGGTTGCTCAGTTTAAAATTCATACCAAGATTATTATAGGTAATATGATTCTAATGAAGCCTATTATTTTCATATATGTTTAACAGGACCCATCACTTGTTCCCTTTGGCCTGAATGATTTGTTTCGCCGTGGTTATCGAGGGATGTCTGATGTGTATGAGAGGTTTCAGTTTGGATCTGGACAAGGAGATGGAAATAATGCAAAGGACCAATCAGTGCCATGGGACCTATGGCAACCAGGTATAGACCTTTTCAAAATCCATTCAAAAATCTCCGGAAAATTGATCACATGGTCATTTTTTCAACCAATCACATACAAGCTCATTAGTATGCACGATTTTGTCAACAAAAAAGACAGAAAAACTACTCGCATTTCAGTGCAATAAAAGTGCAAAATAAATAGAACCAGACCCATACAATATTAGATACACTAATTCTGAACAACTTTTGGCCGATGGTACCATAAGTTCACCGACATAAAGAGTGAAATTTCCATTTGTAATCGGCTGATCTGCGCTGATTAAGCTTAAGATTTAAATTTGCATCAGGGCGATCAAACTGAAAGTGACTCTGTAGTGCTGACGCTAATTCCAAGTTCGAATTCGTACGCAACCAATTAACAGACATGTAACTTTTCAGGAAATTTCCTGAATTCAGGAAATTTACACAAAATATTTGTATTTTCAGGAAATTAAGCCAAGTACAAAAGAATAGCACACTGCTCTGTTTGAATGGCATTTTTACGCATTTCAGGAAATTTGATTGTTCATGTGTTACATCTCTGAATTAAAGAGAACGCGAACTTAACATTCTGGTTATTGTGTTGAAGAGTCACTTTCTCTTTCGGCAATTGCCGGAAAGTGTAAAATCAGCTTCGGAAATTCTCGGATAGTTGTGTTTTGAAAAGGTCTATTGATTCCTTATGAGATTGATCTTTCCCTGCTGTCATCTTTGCTTGCTTGCTTCCTTTCACCATTTTTCATGTGACGGCACCAGAATAAGTACCGACTCTTGACCATGAGGCATTGAGAGTCATGGATTCGAATGCAGTGGGCGGTGGGTGTAGTGTCCTGACGTTGAGCAAGATACGCACCAAGTATACTTTAGGTCCCATCCAAAATTCAAGATACTTAACTTAATGTGATTCTCAAATGGGTACCGGCATTCTTCAATGTTCTGTCAAGTTAATTGACTTGTGGGAAAGGAACGGACAGGGCGTCCCTTACCGCAGATAATGTGGAATCTTGCCGAATCGTTTTTGAATGAGATGGGCTATTCAACTTATAAAAATACAGGATGTCACTTGACCTTTACTTTCTTTCTACCTTTTTTCAATGCCATTATTCTGTTGGACTATTATCTACAAAATTAAAGATTGAAATGTATGCAGTGTTTTTGTCACTGAATGTAAATATTTTTTGACTTTTTTTCATTTAGGTCAAAAGTTAAATCCAGCACTTCACAAGCTGAATCCAAGAGCCCAGTTTGATGATGCTCCAAATACCATGCCAAATCTTGTAGCAGCCACTACCTTGGATGCATCCCATGACAGTACCTTACCAGAACTAACCAAAATTAAACCAAATGATGAAGAAATTGTTTGTAATGGAAAACCTGCTGGAGGTGAAGAATCGTCTGATTCTGACGAAGAAGATGTATTTGGAAATGACGATGAAGCTTATTCATGGTTTACTAGCAGGAAACCTACTGTTGAAGGGGAGCAACCTGATGTTTCAACTTTGCGCGATGATGTTGCAAATTTGAATATGCATAGTACTGGCCCAAAGATTAAAGATGATTCTACCAGACTTACAGAGCAAAGGGCATCACAAAACATTCCAAAGAAGGAACATAGCTATCCAACACAAAAGCACAAAGCTCCTGTAATAAAGAGTGTGACTGACTTATATAATCTTCCTGTTAATACCCTTCCAAGTTCCGCAACAGATGAAGAATCATCTCTCGCTGATCCAAGTGAAAACAGTATTGCACAAATGTCAAGCAAGACAAATCAAATTGACCAACACACCAAAACAGAACCAGTCGTGTGGCCTAAAAGTGCTACCAACTCCTGCGATTTTGTTGTTAAAGCAGCCGGAACAGAGAAAGGAACTTTGTTTGATGCCTTACCATCTCCGCAACGTCCCCTCAAGAAAACTGAAGATAGTCCTTCTTTAAACAAAGTTCAAAACATCCCTTCAAGTTCTGCTCCACCTCTTGATGCAGAAGTGGAGAGAAATCAGTCCCCCTTGTCAATTCCAGAATTGGAAAATAGTGAAGACGATGATGATGATGATGATGTTGACAACATCGAACCTGAAGTTACATCTCATGAACATGATAGAAACGATGAAGTACACAGTAAAAGTGAATTTTCACAAAACCATTCAAATAATAGATACTCAAGTGCTCCACGGCCAGATAGGAAGTTCTATGAACCTCCAAGATCAAGGATGCGAGATGTTCCTCCAAGATTTCAAAAAATGAAAGGCGAATCTGGAAATAACTCGCCAGCCTGCCGACCCAAACGAAGGTCCAACCATCATGTGCTTGCGAATGATGTTGTTGAAAGTGGATCAGAGACAACTTCTAGTTCATCGTCCGCTGATTCAGGTAAAGGACTTAGAAGAAGAATTGATGGTACTTTAAGATGCCCTGAAAAGAAGAACACATCTAAACCATCAACTTATGGAGAGTTAATGGCGCACATGTCGGATAATGCAGAAGGTGATTCTGATGTAGAGAACTCATCTGAAAATAACCATCGAGATGTTGTAGCCAACCAATCTTCATCTGGACAGGAAGGCACAATGAGTGATTATGATCAGATCATTGCAGAAAGGACCAGAGCTTCACCTGTTGGACGAGGGAGGGCAATGTCACTGAAAGTCTCTTACGATCAGTATCCTGGAAGGAGATCTACTCTAGATCAGGTAATTCAGAGAATTATATTTTTCACTGTACATTTATTTTATTTATTTATATATTTATTTATTTTTTTTGCATTTTGCATTTTGCTATTCATGTTTATTTCTTCAAGTGCAAAAAATAAAGGTACCACAAAAAATGGTATGTACGAGGGGGTATCAAAATGTTTTAAACTTTACCCAGAAGAAATAGAAACAGGAACGTTATTTTATTATGAGATTAATTATGAGATACTTGAGGCATCTTTTCATAGTCAATGTGCAAAATAACACATTTCTGATTTCCATAATTTTGGTATCAATGGCATCAAGCAACTTAACTTTGATCGTGTCATTAAGATTTACTGGGCCCTGTAACCCTTCAAATGCAGAGACTTAATAACGTAGATGACATCAATCGCCACCTGTAAAGAAAGTGAAACTATTTATGAGACCGTTTTTGCACCATAATGTACATAAAGATAAGTGACAATTCTGACAACATTTCATTGATATAGTTGCATCCTTTCAGGGTAAAGTTTAAAACTTTTTGATACCTTCTTGTATAATTATACAGCACACATAATAAAATTACATATGCAAAAATGAAACAATGTAAAATTATTAGAAATTGGCAGTTCGCGAAAATTACTGAGTGCAAAAAATAATCACATTTACAGTATATGGTGGGTTTACAGCATTACAATTCGCAACATAAATGAGAAAATTATAGGCTAAAGCGCCACATGCATACGTTTTTTCAGTGTATTATAATGTATTCTTTGATTTTTGAGAGAGCAAAAGCCATTATCTGTAACAGTCAAAGTGCCAAATTGGCGCGTGGGCTGCTAGTTGAGAATCCTTGGTTTAGACTCTAGAGTATACCAGGTGAGTCAATAAAAACGCAATGATTTGATGGAAGCCATATTGTAAGAACAAAAGCAATCTTTAACAAATGATGTTAATTTCTAAATAGGTCATGAATTAACCTTTCAAATGGTGAAAAAATGGTGAGAATTGACCAAGGCGTTGCAAAGTTATCCGTATTTTAATAATATGGTACGAAAACAGTTCTGTCCAAATGTACATGCATGCCTCTTCAAATACTCTATTGATAGCCATGCTTACTTAGACATCAACGACCACATAGTTCCAGGTCTCCGCAGGTCCTTTTATCAACAACAGAATAGCACTTTTCGCAGAGTG
>JXSR01S004670.1:56962-76400 GCA_000969725.1 Ophiothrix spiculata
GTTTTTGCGCGTCAGCGCAAAAACGCGTTGTAATTTTTCATCGCCCTTCCATGTATTTGTCTAACTTTACCATACCCTTCATCTGGTGGCAAAAAAATTTAAACCGACCCACCCTTCCCATGCTAATTAGCATAAACAAGAATTTTCGAGGGCGCTCTTCAAATTTGTTTTGCTCATAAAATCGTAACCGAACAACTTTTTTTCAAATTTTATTTCAGAAATGTATTTGTACTTATATACTGCAAATATGAGCCAAATTTTATTGACAAATTCCATTGGGAAGTGCGTTTTAAAATTTTTTGGCGGGAAAATTTTAACTCGACACGGCAAATTTTGTTTTGGGCGCCATTTTGAAACAGTTTGTCTGATTTTTGAAATGTTTTCTTTGTTTTAGTTTTTTTGAGGTACTTTACCTCTGACCAGAGTTTCAACGTAAAATCCATTCGCGAAAGCGCTCATTCGGTGTTGGGTCCATATGGACCCCCCACCCCACCCCTTGACGACCACTTAAGTGCTAAAGGCGACAATAATTGTTCACTTAATTCTGAGACAAATATACCACATTTGTCTCTGACTTAATTAGTATGAGGAGCGTACAAGCAATTTAATCTGTTGATATTACCAGATAATTAACTCTTCCCCATGCTGCATACACGTGAATATGTTCCGCGACGTGGATTATAATGTGTCTTCTGTGACGATTAGGATTAGTCTAAGAGCTTGTAAATGGGGTTTTAGCTATTAGCAACACAAAAGCCTGCTAAATTACTCATATAGTCGCTCTGGGTTAATTGATCATTTGTTTTCAGTATATTCAAGTCAATATATATGTAGTCAATAGACAAGATATATATATTTTCACATAGCTGGGGTGATTTATATACGTTTACGGATATCTTATATCTTTAAAATGTCACTGAAGAAATGTACGCTCTTTTTCTCTCTAACAGGTAAGATTATCATTATAGTCATTATCTATCTACTTAGAAGCGTCGTCGGTAGGAACATAAAAGTGTTACAGTCATATGGTCTGTTAGTCCCTTAGTTACAAAAAAATTAGAGCAACAATTATGCCAGACAGAAAAATAAATATTCAGATTATAATTCTGTTTTTGGATTATAATAAATTTATTTATCATTTTTAAATATTTTTTATTAAAGAGTTGTGCTACCAGAGCCATATCGGTCTACACGATTCTGACATCCCTGACAGGAATGTCAGAATCGTGAAAGGTTACGTGATAAATAAGTAGCCTTTCAAATATTTGAAATATATGAAAGTTAGGTTTCACAGATTGTTAAACCTAACTTCAGAGATAAAATGCTGAAATATAATCTCAAGAAGTGATTTTTTATCCCAAAAAGTCTAATCTTGTGAGAAGGTAGTCTTTACCAGTAGAAAATCGTCTCTAGATATGGATTTTTTCACATTTTGGATTTTAATTTTTTGTGTTTATTTATTTATTATCTACTAAACAACTACGGTATTCAGTTCAACTATGTATTGACGAACAGAGTGCATTTTTTATTTTCCATTTTGCACTGGTCAAGTGCAATGGAAAATTTAAAAAGCTTGTGTATTGCACTTAAATGTATCCATGGGAAATGCCTTCTTAAACTATAACACATGGGCAACTATTTCGTGACGTTTGTGACCAAAATCAAGGGAAATTTCGGTTTTTATTGTCAAAACCTAAAAAAACCGGAAGGAATTAATCCTTTGCCGGGTGGGCCAAAAAGGTGGAAAAAAAAGCCAATCCAACAAAACCTAAAAAAATAAAAATCTTTTGAAGTTCTAAAATAAACGCCATGCAACGTTCCGTGACGTTTGTGACATCAGAGAAAACAGGGTTCTTGCTCCAAGAGAACATATACGAGAATTCCTGTGAAGTGTAATTGGTTTTTATCTTCTCCTTTAGACAGAAGATGAAGAAAATACTTACGATTACCACCCATCCCCAAAAGTCAATTGCTACAGGAATTTTCCTCTTGTAAAGTCTTTTGTTGTGCAACGTTTCGTGACGTTTGTGACACTTTGGGGTGCAACGTTTTCGTGACGTTTGTGACATACAAAATATTTCTGTAAATATTTTCAAATTACTGCCTCGGTATCAGAGTATTGATATGGATAGCGATAAAATACCTGTAGAGGCCCTATCCCCGGGGGGAGGGACTCAACTTTGGTTTTGGTAGGGGTGTGCCGCTTATAAATTTGAAGTACCACTCAAAGTATACCAATAAGAAAACGAGACACATTCATAAAGGAAATCGCCCAAATTTGGGGTCAAATTTATATTAAAATTGAATTTACCTCAAAATTTTGCGCTAATTTAATGCACATTTTTTTATTTTATTTCAAAAATTAGAAAAAAAAAATTAGATTTTGCGTCATTTTGGAGCAAATTTTAGAAAATATGAAAAAATTGACCCAACAATATACCATAAAAAGGTCCCATTGCGATGCCACATAGCCTGATTTTGCTATCTTATGTTGGAGGCACATCCCCGTGATCAGTTTTGTACTAAGGGGCTGTAACCTGAACACTAGTGAACAGGGCTCCTTTCATCCTAATCTTTCTTCATTCTAGCATCATGATCAATATCTACGATATAAAAAAATATTTGCTATCAAGCTGTATATGCATGTCGTGTTTTGTGTGTGTGTGTGGGGGGGTACTCAGCTTTCACTTTGGTATAAATATAATGTGCCGTGCACGGAGCTTAAAAAGCGGGGGGCAGGTGTAGTCACCAAACATAGGGCTTAACATGTTTAGAAAACTGATTGTTTGGAACAAATAAGGGTTTTCAAAACTTCTTTTTTAGGGAAAAGGGGCTTAAAGAATATATAGAATGTCGGACAAATTTGAGACTCTGGATTGTAAACTTTGATAATATTATGCTCTAGAAAGACACATTCTCCGGCAGTTCATGATTATTGTTGAAAAGTGGTCCATAAAGAACTAAATCATTCTGCAAAAGGGGTCGTACGGAACTGCTGAGCTAGCGTGAAAAAGGGGTCTTCAGGACCACACACCCCTTTCCCTTACGGTTAGCACCCTTTCCACCTGTTTTGTGCTTTAAAATAACGTTTTAATACTTAGAATGTGTAAGTAAAAAAGAAATTACAACTTATGATATACACGTACGCCTAGGCCTATGTGCAACGTTTTCGTGACGTTTGTGACATATAATTTCTGCTCTACTAATTAACTAAAAAGATGATCAAATTTGATGAAACTTGGTATGGGGTATACCTATAACATGCTTCCTTTGCATATGGAAGCTCATTCTAATTGAACCTCCCGATGTACATGAAAACAAAACTTTGCAACGTTTTCGTGACGTTTGTGACATGACAAGGTGATTAGCATAATTGGGTTTTATTTTATAATAAACAAAACGTGTGATTTTTAATTTCTGTGAATATGTGATAATCAAGGATAGATACTTATCATAATAAACATTAACACAACAGATTCATTTCATATAGGCTATTTAAAAAGGCTTCAAAATTGGGTAAATATATCGAATTTCGCTATAATTTATTCATATATGTTAATGTCTTCAAAACAGATTGAAAACACAAATACCAGACACATGCATTTCATCTTTATTTCCTGCTCAGCACACTCTATACTTTATAGTCCACATACTAAGCTATGATTGGGGGTCTTGTTTTGAGCTTAGTGTAATCTCTGTTACTCTGTGCAAGGTAACTTCCTTGCTCTGTGGTACCGGTTTTATAAAACAAGCACTCAAGATCGTTCATGCAGTTAGCGTCTGATTCTTTTATTGATCATCAATTACGACAGGTGATAAAAAACCTTTTCATGATGAATAAAAGCCTAGTGACCTTGTTGTTTGGCATAGGGTGATTGTAATTGTATACCAAATGAACCATTCAGAGTCATTTTTGGAAATACTACATATGGCAGCTACTCTTTTGTGAGTTTCTAAGTGGGGATTTTTGAGGTAATAATAAGTACCTGCCATATGTAAACCGGGTCTGAATCACAAAGTGTGAAAAACCTGTTGCAGCTTCGGCGTATTTTTCTCAAAAACAATTGTGTTTTACTTCACAAAGGTTGGTATCATTGTAATCTTGACAAAATAAGCTACATTATGATATATATTTCATAATACAATGTCGAATTCGTGACGAGATATTGATTTAGAAAGTCAAAGTTTTACTTAAATTTTCGCAAGTCAGCTTTTCACTCAGCCATGTAACATCTCATGTTGGTCGAATGCGTTCACAGATTACTTCACATTAAAGCTTGAAGTCTATGCTATCGGATGAAACAAGTTTTTTGATCTGTTGATTTGTCAACTTTTTCTAAAATACACCAAACCTCAATCAATCGTATAGCATTTGTTTTTACATAGCGTTAAACGAAAACTCTCGGATGTAGATTGGCCTGTATTTTAATAGCCAATCAGCGAGGCGTATTGAGCCGACCCACACTGCCGCGGTGGCGGGCTGTATAAATCGTTTAATATAATAAAGATGAAATGTATGAGCAGAAGGTAACTTAGGCTGATATTAAATATTTGGTCACTGTAGAAAACAAAAATAATCATGAAAATCGCTCATTGGTTATTTTATTTTGGCCACATTTAGGACCACTTTCTGAAGAATCGCCCACATGCATTTGTCTTAAATCATGTCATTCATATATTTCAAGTTCATAATTGCCCCTAAATTTTGTCTATAAATGACAAAATATATATGTCATCCTAAAATAGTACATAGTAAACTTTCAAAAAGAAGAGTATCATCAAGCAAAATAATGTTGAGTTCAACCATTTACACGCTTTCTTAGGTAGGGTTTACACTATGACGACTAAGGGGTAACGACAAGCAACGGAGACCAGTGGATTGTCTACGTTTAAAGTGACTGGCCTAGATTCTTCCCACTATTTTTACCTACATATTTTTTACTTTAACCGATATAACATATTTATAGTAATATAACCTAGAAGAAGCTTTCAATGATTTTGAGGAATATTGGAGAAAATTGCAATTCTTTACCTACTTTATTTTTTGTCGACGGAGACAAAAAGTGGTGTGAAAACAGTGTTTCTAGTTTTATAACTTGTTTAAAACTTTAAAATCTTGTTTGTACATCTGTTATGGCCAAACAAATTATTTTTGATGAAATTGTTTCTCTTTTAATATGTATTGAATAATGTCTACATTGAAAACGATAAATAGTCAAAAAACATGTCTTATTTGACTAATTAAAATTAGTCATGCAGAGTGATTTTTGTCATAATTCATGAAAATATGCTGTAGATGTCTTTGAAATGATGGAAACAATTGTTGATGTTTCAAAAATAGTTTCCGTCTCTAATTTTTCAATTTGTAATCAGTTAAATTTTAGTTAATTGATAAATGATAAATTACATGGCTTATTAGGGAATATCAAATGCGTCTTTAATTAGTCAATTGACGAATTAAATGACGCAGGACTAACTGCATGACGAATTGCATTACTAATTTCTGACCATTAATTAGACCGTTGCGATGACAAATCATGAATTATATTCGTCATTTGACTAATATACAGTTAGTTAAAAAGGTAAATATATAATTTGTTATATTTTAAATAAAAACAGTGTATTGGTTTGTGTTATTTAAGAACCCGACAGGTGATTTTGGCCTCGGTCATTTTAAATCGTTGACCGTAACAGTGTAAACGCACCTTTAGTAGTCGCTTGCCATCCACAGTCTTGTAATTTTCTAGTCTGTTACCCTACATCGATAAAAAAAATCATTACAGTGTAAACTTGCCTAAAGACTCTGTCACACATCACCGTATAGAGCAAAACGCACGCCTAACGTACTTTATCCCACTATTGTTCTGTTTTATGCATTGTAAGTTGTTCGTAATGTGCCCGTTACAAGTACGTTCAATATACGTTATCCATACGGTCTGTCTGTTATGTATACGTTTAATTCTTTATTCATACGGTGGTGGTCCGTTTCGCACACGTTCAATATGTGAAACGTTTGAACGTTATTCGTACGTTTTGCTCTGTACGTTGATGTCTGACAGAGCCTTAAAGGACTGATACTCGTGTGAATGACAAGGTGTCAAATGGAATTTTATATGCGTGTGTATGTTTTTCCTTGCTTTGATATTTGTAAGGTCTCTTCATGATTTTTGCACATGGATATGTATGTATACTTCAGAAAAGAAAAGGTACATTCGGAAAACTACAGTGGTCTTTGAAAAAAGCTGAACGTTGCTATTGCCATATGGTTATTGCACCGACTTTTTACACGGCATGTGAGAAAGACATCCTTTCTCCTTTCGTTTGTCGAGGAAACTGTTCATCACAAGAAACAATTTCCGAGCAATTATGGTTCACCAATGACGTTACATCGCTTGTTCAAAGACGAAATTGGAATCCTGACAAACTTGATCAACTTTTGCAACGACGTGGATATTGTGGTAAGAATATTCTCATTATGAAACCTACATGTCACAGACTTAATTCACTGTCATTGCACATCATTAAATTAAATGGCATGTCGGTTGCCGTAGATCCCATCGCATTTGAATTTATGATTTAGTCTTGATAATAACATTTGAAAATCAAAATTGTTTAAATAAACTATTAAAAACTTTAAATTGTCGAGAATAATTATTTTGGTAGAAAACTTCTTCCCATGGATTGCCAAAGGTAAAAAGGAATTGTTTGATAAACTTCATTTTTGGGGGATTTTGTTTCAGTGTATCAGGATTTAAGGTTTTATATCTAAGATGGTTTGAATTCAAAGTATACAACTGCTACACTAATCAATAGTTTACTGATATCCAGATGTATTTGGCCAATATTTTTTCCAATGCAGTTGAATGCCACTGTTAAATGTCATAGGTTTCCTTAAAGGGTGTCCTAATATAAACGCAAACTTTGGAAGATTTTAATTAAGAAAATTCATTTAGGTCGTTAACCTTTCGCGACTTAGCCAAGGCATCGCAAAGACACCGGCAAGAGATCGGGTAGCATTCCGATATTCTCTCATTTCTTATGCATCAGTAATACTTAAGATGCATAAGAAATGCATTCAAGCTATATTTATATATCTGCAAGCCCTTAGAGTTGGGCTTTACAAATTTTGACTAAAATAGATCATACATTTTGTTTTATAATTTTGTGCATGCTTATTCTATTTTTTGTATCTAGATTTTAATGAGTGTTCTTCAGCTCCGTGTCAAAATGGAGGCATGTGCTATGATAGAATTGCTATTTTGTGTGCGCATGTGCAAACGGATTTGAAGGACCTCGCTGTGAAATAAGTATGTTGCTGTCTTTTCCTGTTTTCTAAAAGAGGAGCTTTTTTTTGTGATAAACTGGAAGCCAACCTATTTTTATGAGCTACCAAATGTTTTTAAATTATATAATAATCTATTACATAATTGTGGTGATTACTTTATACACTTTTAGAAACTAGTATAGCTGGTTGGATATTTGAATGTTTATTTGAACGCTTTATTTTGAGACCCAATATAATATATAATAACCCTTGATATAATTTGAAGAAATTAGATTTTGAATTAATTGAATCACCATGCATTTATTCTTAAAAGATTAGATTCAGAACTTTTTGAATGACCATTATATCTATTTCCGTGATGGACAGTCTAATATCATTCACAAATGTTTTGTGGCAGATGTTCACATAGCATGTACAGCTCGTTTGTGATTAACGGTTACACATTATTTACAGCTCGTTTGTGGTAGATGGTCATATATTATTTACAGCTTGTTTGTGTTGGACAATCACATGTCATTTCTCGTTTGTTGGACAGGCACGTATCATTTGCAGTTTGTTTGTGGTGGATGGTCACATTTGCAACTTAATTGGGGTGGATGGTCACATATCAGTTACATCTCGTTTTTAGTGGATGGTCACATCATGTACAACTCTTTTTGGGTGCATGGTTTTTGGATCAAAATTATGTGCTGCTCGTTTTGGGTGAATGGATCAGAATTTATAATTTTGGTCGTTAACCTTTAGCGACATAGCCAAGACATTGCAAAGAAATCACCAAGACATCGGGTAGTATTCCGATATTGTCTCATTTTTTATGCATCAGTTATGCTTTAAGATGCACTCGCAATGTAATCAAGATGCATTTGTAAATCTGTAAGCCCTTAGATTTGGGCGTGTCAAGTTTCGACTAAGATTATACATATTGTTTTATATTTGCGCATGCTTATTCTTGTATCTAGATATTAACGAGTGTTCTTCAGCTCCATGTCAAAATGGAGGCATATGCGATGATAGAATTGGCTATTTTGTGTGCGCATGTGCAAACGGATTTGAAGGATCTCGCTGTGAAATAGGTATGTTGTTTCCATTAAATTATTTATTTTCCTCTTTTCTTAAAGAGGAGCGCTTTTTTTTTCTTTTTGATAAACTTAAAGCCAACCTATTCTTATGAGCTACCAAATGTTTCCAAATTATCTAACAATCTATTTTTAATTGTACTATGGGGACCAAGTGTACTTTAGGTCCCATCCATAATTTTAGGGTTAGGGTTTAGGGTTAGTGTTAGGGTTAGGTTTAATTTAGGGTTAGGGTTAGGGTTAGGGTTAGGGTGTAGGATTAGGGTTAGGGTTAGTTTTAGGGTTAGGGTTAGGGTTTACGGTTAGGGTTAGGGTATAGTTTTTGATGGGACCTAAAGTATACCTTTTCCTAATACTCTTACCTATACTTTTAGAAAAAAGGTGCAATTAAGAACCCCTTTTTGTCCTCCATATAGAACGCTCTCGTTTAAAAGTTTCTGACAAGAACATTTGATGGTTCATTGATGGTTCTTTGTAGAACCTTTAAAAAATGTAAATAGACCTTTGAGTGTTCCCTGCTGCTGGTTTTTGTTCACGAAAGGGTTCTTGAAGCTAAAGGAACCATTCAGGCTAAAGAACCTTTCTGAACCTTTTTGGTTCTACAAGGAACCCAATCCTTTTTGACCTGTTTTGTTGGGGGGTTTTGTAGAACCAAAAACGTTTAGAAAGGGTTCATTGGCCCTAAAATAGGCAGGTAACCCTTGTAGGTTCTTGGTAAAACAGAAAAAAAAGATTGTTTTAATGAAGAACAAACATCTGTGAATACTTTAGATGACGAACTTTGTCTTCTCTTCCCTGCATTTGCAGATTATGTGAAGACTGAGAGTAAATTAAGCCTTGATGGCCTACTTACATTTTTAAAGGTTCTACAAACAACCATCGAAGAATCTCGTCGGAACCTTTTAGACGAAATGGTTCTAAACCTGTCAAAAAAAATTTGGAAACTTTTTTTAGCCGCCTATATCTTATTGTTTGAATCTTGTTCATCTATTTGATACAATATTTGATTAGCTAACAACCTCTTCTTTACAATGATACCAAATTTATTACAAAAGATTGCTTTATGGCTGAGTAATTCTGCTTTCTTAGCAGGTGGGTCACAGACAGCGTGTGACAAAATTGAGCAGTATCTGTGTCAATCCTACTGATTATGATGCTATAGGATAAATCACTGAATGGATGAATGAATAAGTTGTTTGTTTTAATTAACAAAACAAAGTTCACTTACCTTAATTAATTGCGATTAAAATCTCAGTATGCACCTGCCCTTGGCATCCCGTTTCACGTAAATGTTTTGATACCACGTTTCACTAACATCAAATACTGCTAAAACTTGCGTTTGTGAACCAACTTTAAGTTGGTCTATGCATGAGTTTTAGTAAGATTTAGTAATCTCTCCATGATAAATCCTGGATTTAACACCAAATGATCACTTTAGAGGAAGTACCAGACGAATCCTACCAGACAGGATGAATTAATTAAATAAACTCTAAAACTTTTAACCTTATCCTCACCTTTTGTTATTCAAAAACAAACTGTTATTCAGTATTACCAAGTTAATTCATTCATCCATCCATTACTGATTTATCCTATAGCATCATAATCAACAAGATGACACAGATACTGCTCAATTTTGTCAAACGCTGACTGTGACCTACCTGCTAATAAAGTGAAATTACTCAGCCATTAAGCAAGCTATTGTTACAGACTTGGTGTCATATTAAAGAATAGATTATTAGCTAATCAAATATTGTATCAAATAGGTGAACATAAATGAGATATTGACAGGTTTATATAGAGGATAAAAAAGGTTCTTAATAGCACCTTTTTTCTGGGAGTGAATATTCTTATATATTTTCCAATGTATTTTCTAATAATAACGGAGGCTCGGAGATGAAAAAATCAATGCACAACACTTTTTATATGTGATTCCAAATCACCAAGACATTATGACCTAAAAATCGTGATTCGTGATTTTCATTAAAATAGGTCAAAATTCAAAATTTTGCTACTACTATCCCTGAATTTGTGTTTATTTAGAAAGAAAATGGCAAAGAAGATGATTTCAACTGTTTGTGGAAGTAATAGGTGTTGATATTTACTTGTTATTATTTATAACATTTATGGGGCTTTACAAATTTTGACTAATATAGATTATACATTTTGTTTTATATTTGTGCATGCTTATTCTTGTATCTAGATTTTAACGAGTGTTCTTCAGCTCCATGTCAAAATGGAGGCATATGCAATGATAAAATTGGCTATTTTGTGTGCGCATGTGCAAATGGATTTGAAGGATCTCGTTGTGAAATAGGTATGTTGTTTCCATTAAATGATTTTTTATCCTCTTTTTTAAAAGAGGAGGTTTTTTTTCCTTTAGATAAACTTAAAGCCAATCTATTCTTATGAGCTATCAAATGTTTCCAAATTATCTAATAATCTATTTTAAATATAATATTCTTACCTACACGTTTAGAAAAAAAAGGTGCAATTAAGAACCCCTTTTTGTCCTCCATATAGAACCCTCTCGTTTCTAACAAGAACATTAGATGGTTCTTTGTAGAACCTTTACAAAATATAACTAGGCAATCAAGGTCTAAATACATAATCACATAATCTACAAATGTAGGAAAGTGAAGACAAAGTTTATCCTTATTTCTTTCTGTTTCGTCAAGAAGCTGTGAGTGTTCCCTGCAGCTGGTCTTTGTTCACAAAAAGGTTCTTGAAGCTGAAGGAACCATTCGGGCTAAAGAACCTTTTTGAACCTTTTTGGTTCTACAAGGAACCAAATCCTTTTTGACGTGTTTTTATTTTTAGAACCAAAAAAGTTCAGAAAGAGTTCATTGGCCCTACTTACATTTTTAAAGGTTCTACAAACAACCATCGAAGAACCTCGTCAAAACCTTTTAGACCAAAGGGTTCTATATAGAGGATAAAAAAGTTCTTAATAGCACCATTTTTCTAGGAGTGAATAATATTACAAATTTCCCTTGCAATGTCTAATAATAACGGAGGCTCGGTGATGAAAAACCAATGCACCGTTATATGTAATGAAAGTTTTAATCACCAAGCCTCCGTTCTTGATTTGGAAGTAATGTAATAATTAAGACTAATGGCACAAAATCTTGTTGGCTAGTAACAAAGTCTGGTGTTCGACATACCATTTTTCTCTAGAGAGAAAAACCGTATGTATTTAGAAAGAAAATGGAAGTGTAGGGGCGGGGGAACTTTATTTTTAGGAAGTCATTAAAAAGGGGGATTATTTGCCATAACTTATGATGCATAAAATATGTCGTGTTTGATATCAAATTAAGGGAAATGTAATTTAAAACACTGGGTGAGTTGTTTATTTTGTTACTCTTTCACCGTGCAAAAATACCTGATACCTGAGACATTATGACCTAAAATCTTGATTGGTGATTTTTCATTAAAATAGGTCAAAATTACGAACTTTGCTATAACTATCCCTAAATCTTTGTTTATTTAGAAAGAAAATAGCAAAGAAGCTGATTTCAACTGTTTGTAGAAGTAATAGGTGTCAATATTTATTTGTTATTATTTAACATTTATGGGGCTTTACAAATTTTGCCTAATATAGATTATACATTTTGTTTTATATTTGTGCATACTTATTCTTGCATCTAGATTTTAATGAATGTTCTTCAGCTCCATGTCAAAATGGAGGCATATGCTCTGATAGAATTGGCTATTTTGAGTGCGCATGTGCAAACGGATTTGAAGGATCTCGCTGTGAAATAGGTATGTGTTTCCATTAAATGATTTCTTATCCTCGTTTCTAAACGAGGAGGTTTTTTTTTCCTTTTGATAAACTTAAAGCCAATCTATTCTTATGAGCTACCAAATGTTTCCAAATTATCTAATAATCTATTTTAATTTTAATATTCTTACCTACACTTTTAGAAAAACTTGGTGCAATTAAGAACCCTTTTTGTCCTCCATATAGAACCCTCTCGATTAAAAGGTTCTGACAAGAACATTAGATGGTTCTTGAATGGTTCTTTGTAGAACCTTTACCAAATGTAAATAGGCAATCAAGGTCTAATTACATAATCACATAATCTACAAATGTAGGAAAGTGAAGACAAAGTTTATCCTTATTTCTTTCTGTTTCGTCAAGAACCTGTGAGTATTCCCTGCAGCTGGTCTTTGTTCACAAAAAGGTTCTTGAAGCTGAAGAAACCATTCGGGCTAAACAACCCTTTTGAACCTTTTTGGTTTTACAAGGAACCCAATCCTTTTTGACCTGTTGTTTTTTTTGTTTTTAAAGAACAAAAAAAGTCAAAAAAGGGTCAATGGCCCCAAAAAAAGCAAGGAAACCCTAAAAGGTCCTGAAAAAAAAAGAAAAAAAAAGGTTTAAAGAAAAAAAAAACTGGGGGAAAAACTTAAAAGAACAAATTTGCCAAGGCCCAAGGGCAAAAAAGATCTCGCTGTCCATTAAATAATAACAAAGTGTGTCCTTATTTCTTTCTGTTTCACCAAGAACCTTTGAGTGTTCCCTGCAGCTGGTCTTTGTTCACAAAAGGGTTCTTGAAGCTGAAGGAACCATTCAGGCTAAAGAACCTTACTGAACCTTTTTGGTTCTTTATAGAACCCAATCCTTTTTGACCTATTTTTGTAGAACCGAAAATGTCTAGAAAGGGTTTCATTATCCCTAAAATAGGCAGGGAACCCCTTTAGGTTCTTGATAAAATAGAAAAAAGAATGTTTTAATGAAGACAAAACATGTGTGAATACTTTAGAGGACTAATTTTGTCTTGTCTTGTCTTTCCTACATTTGCAGATTATGTAAAGACTGAAAATAGATTAAGTCTTGATGGCCTACTTACATTTTTAAAGGTTCTACAAAGAACCATCAAAGAGGGTTCTATATAGAGGATAAAAAAGGTTCTTAATAGCACCTTTTTTCTGGTAGTGAATAATCTTATAGATTTCCCATGTAATTTCTAATACTAACTGAGTGACCTAAGTTATGCATAAAATATGTCGTGTTTGATATTGCAATTAAAACACTGGGTGAGTTGTTCATTTTGTTACTCTATCACCGTGCAAAACATACCTGATACCTAATTAGAAACAATATGACATTAAAATCGTTATTCGCGAGTTTCAACAAAAAAAGGTCAAATTTCAAAACTTTGCTATTACTATCCCTAAATCTGTGTTTATTTAAAAAGAAAATGGCAAAGAAGTTGATTTAAACTGTTTGTGTAAGTAATAGGTGTTTTATTTGTTATTATTTATAGCATTTATTGGGCTTTACAAATTTTGACTAGAATATATTATATATTTTGTTTTATAATTTTGTGCATGCTTATGCATGTATCTAGATTTTAATGAGTGTTCTTCAGCTCCGTGTCAAAATGGAGGCATATGCGATGATAGAATTGGCTATTTTGCGTGCGCATGTGCAAACGGATTTGAAGGATCTCGCTGTGATATAGGTATGTTGTTGCCATTAAATGATTTATTTTCCTCTTTTCTTAAAGAGGAGCTTTTTTGTTCTTTTTGATAAATTTAAAGCCAACCTATTCTTATGAGCTACCAGATGTTTCCAAATCATCTAATAATCTATTTTAAATGTAACATTCGTACCTACAGTTTTAGAAAAAAAGGCAATTAAGAACCACTTTTTGTCCTTCATATAGAACCCTCTCGTGTAAAATGTTCTGACAAGAATATTCGATGGTTCTTTGTAGAACCTTTAAGAAATGTAAATAGGCCATCAAGGCCTATTTAATTTCCAGTTTTCACATAATATACAAATGTAGGAAAGTGAAGACAAAGTTTGTCTTTATTTATTTCTGTTTCACCAAGAACCTTTGATTGTTCCCAGCAGCTGGTCATTGTTCACAAAAGGGTTCTTGAAGCTGAAGGATCCATTCGGGCTAAAGATTCTTTCTGAACCTTTTTGGTTCTACAAGGAACCCAATTCTTTTTGACCTGTTTTTGTGGGAGCGGGTTTGTAGAACCAAACAACGTTTAGAAAGGGTTCATTGGCCCTAAAATAGGCAAAGAACCCTTAAAGGTTCTTGGTAAAACAGAAAAAAGAATGTTTTAATGAAGAACAAAACATGTGTGAATACTTTAGATGACGAACTTTGTCTTCTCGTCCCTACATTTGCAGATTATGTGAAGACTAAAAGTAGTCAAGCCTTGATGGCCTATTTACATTTTTAAAGGTTCTACAAAGAACCATCAAAGAACCTCGTGAGAACCTTTTAGACGAAAGGGTTCTAGATAAAGGATAACAAAAGGTTCTAAATAGCACCTTTTTATGGGAGTGAATAATCTTATATATTTTCCAATGTATTTTCTAATAATAACGGACGCTCGGTGATGAATAGTCAATGCACTACACTTTTTATATGTGATGCCAAATATTTGAATGTTTTAATTACCAAGCCTACGTTCTTGATTGGAAAATGCTTTGGAAGTAATATAATAATGAAGACTTGTGGCACAAAATCTTGGTGGCAGGTAACAGAGTCTGGTGTTCGACATACCGTTTTTCTCCAGAGACCATATTAGTTTCCCTAAATTGGCACTTTTTTGGCAAATCTGGTAATGAGTTGTTCATTTTGTTACTCTATCACCGTGCAAAAATACCTGATATCTGATTAGAGACATTATGACCTAAAGATCGTGATTCGTGATTTTCATTAAAAATGGGTCAAAATTCAAAACTTTGCTATTACTATCCCTAAATTTGTGTTTATTTCGAAAGAAAATGGCAAAGAAGTTGATTTCAACTGTTTGTGTAAGTAATAGGTGTTTTATTTGTTATTATTTATAGCAAGTTGGGCTTTACAAATTTTGACTAGAAAAGATTACATATTTTGTTTTATAATTTTGTGCATGCTTATTCTTGCATCTAGATTTTAATGAGTGTTCTTCAGCTCCGTGTCAAAATGGAGGCATATGCGATGATAGAATTGGCTATTTTGAGTGCGCATGTGCAAACGGATTTGAAGGATCTCGCTGTGAAATAGATATGCTATTTCCATTAAATAATTTCTTTTCCTGTTTTCTAAAAGAGGGGCATTTCTTTCTTTTTGATAAACTTAAAGTCAACCTATTCTTATGAGCTACCAAATGTTTCCAAATCATCTAATAATCTATTTATTAATTGTAATATTCTTACCTGCACTTTTAGGGGAAAAAAGGTGCAATTAAGAACTCCTTTTTGTCCTCCATATAGAACCCTCTCGTTTAAACGGTTCTGAAAAGAACATTAAATGGTTCTTTGATGGTGCTTTGTAGAACCTTTAAGAAATGTAAATAGGCTATCAAGGCCTTATTTACTTTCAGTCTTCTAAAGAACCTTTCTGAACCTTTTTGGTTGTACAAAGAACCCAATCCTTTTTGACCTTTTTTTAGAACCAAAAAGTCCAGAAAGGGTTCATTAGACTTAAAATAGACAGGGAACCCTTGTGTTAAGTTTTTGATAAAACAGGAGGTTCCACAAAGAACCGTCACAGAACCTCGTCAGAAGCTTTTAGACGGAAGGCTTCTATATAGGGGATAAAAAGTTTCTTAATAGCACCTTTTTTTTCTGGGAGTGAATAATCTTATATATTTCCGATGTATGTTCTAATATAATGGAGACTCAGTGATCTAAAACCAATGTACCATTATATGTGAGGCCATATAAAAAAAAAACATTTGTCTCAAAGCTCTCCAACTCACAAAAACCTAATGCGGAATGCGATTTTATTTCTTTTCTTTTTTTTTAATTCTTTTTTTATTGATTCTAAAAGTCATATTATGGTAGAAGTGTCAAGATATTGAAACAAAACAAAGAAACAGAATTGTGACGATGTTAATTCAACAACAATAAATGTGATTGCACAATGTACATAATTTAGAGACAAAAACAACTTCGAAACGAAACATTTTGCCTTGGATTGCGAGTTGCTTTTAACGATTTTTGAAGAAAAAAAATGAAAAGGTGAAATAAAATTCGTTTTTTGGATTTTTAGGGAAACTAACGCGCATGATAAAACTAACGCGCGCGGGAGCTTTGAGACAAAGTTTTTTTTAATATGGCCTAATGAATGTTTTAATCACCAAGCCTCCGTTCTTGATTTGGAAACGCTTTGGAAGTAATGTAATAATGAAGACTTGTGGCACAAAATATTGATGGCTAGTAACAAAGTCTGGTTTTCAACATACCGTTTTACTTCAGAGACCATATTAGTTTCCCTAAATAAGCCCTTATTTTGGCGAATCTCGTAATAAAATTGCAAAGAGGCTGATTTCAACTGATTATGGTAGGTATAGGTGTCAATATTTTACAGAAATCTGGTAATAAAATTGCAAAGAGGCTGATTTAAGGCGGGGGTACAAGATCTTAGCTCGAAATTTTCAAAGATGAAATTTAGCACTTTCCCAAACGTCGGTCAAGGCATGTTGCATACCAGTACATAGGTTATGACACCTAGTTTCTGAAAACGTGTTTCGTTTTACTCTGGTTGCCATGGTAACCAAGCAGAGGCTCTGATTGGCTAAAAGGCAGAACAAATGTAACTCAAAACGATATACTGCATAGTAACCATATTTAGGGTATGGGTGTATATGGATAATACGCAAAAACCCATGAAACCGGATTTATCGATTGGTTGCCATGGCAACCGGTAGCCAACCAATCAGGACATTTTGCAGGTTAATTTAAATTTGAAAATATATATCAAAATCTGGCTTCATGGTATTGTAGCTACATATAGGCTTAGCATCTGTGCCACATTTCATGGCTATACAAGGTTTTTGTTTTTGAGTTATGGTTGTTCCCGTAATGCAACTTTGCGCTTTTTCCCATTTTGAGATATCAACGAAAACGTTTTCGAAAAAGTGAAAATTGGTAAAAAAATAATTTGAAAATAAAGTTTATAAGTATATATTAGATTAATAAAGATAATAAATAAACACACATTTTGAGCCCATTTCGGTTAAAATCGCATTTAAATTAGCGGAGTTATGGATTTTTTAAAAATAGCCTGCTTAATATAATAGAAATCGGCAAATTCGAAAATGTCCCTGCATATGATGTGCAATGTATTATTTTTGTAAATTAAGAAATGAATTTCGCATACAAAGTGTTATAATTTTATAAAAAATATTTTTTAACAAATTGTTTCATATCACAGGTTGAACGTCTTATATATATAAATGTATAGGAAAAAGGATTGGCCGTTTGTGACTACCTTAGTTTAAATGACCATAATTTTGGAACCAAATGTCCGATTGAACTCAAACAGAAAGCATTAGAAAGAAGAGATTCTGCACTTCCCTAACATGCTATTATCTCATTTTTTTTTGATCGAACAGAATTTTGAAATTTGGAGATCTTGTACCCCCCCCCCTTAAATGATTATGGTAGGTACAGACAAAGGTAAGGAAGTGTAGGGGCGGGGAAATTTATTTTTAGGAAGTCATTAAAAAGGGGATTATTTGCCCAAGGTTATGCAAAAAATATGTCGTGTTTGATATCAAATTAAGGGAAATGTAATTTAAAACACTGGGTGAGTTGTTCATTTTGTTACTCTATCACCGTGCAAAACATACCTGATACCTGAGACATTATGACCTAAAAATGGTGATTCGTGATTTTTCATTAAAAAAAAGGTCAAAATTCAAAACTTTGCTATTAGAAAATGGCAAAGAAACCGATTTCAACTGTTTGTGGAAGCAATAGGTGTTAATATTTATTTGTTATTATTTACATTTATTGGGCTTTACCAATTTTGACTAGAATAGATTATATATTTTGTTTTATAATTTTTGCATGCTTATTCTAACTTTTTTTGTATCTAGATTTTAATGAGTGTTCTTCAGCTCCATGTCAAAATGGAGGTATATGCGATGATAGAATTGGCTATTTTGAGTGCACATGTGCAAACGGATTTGAAGGAGCTCGCTGTGAAATAGGTATGTTGCTGCCATTAAATGATTTCTTTCGGACAAATGTGTTTATTTTAGCTAAAAACGCCTATTTTTGATGAAATAATGGTTTCTTTCTTCTTTCTTTTTCCTTTCCTTTTTCTCTTCGTTCCCTTTCTTTCTTTTTCTCTTTTCCTTCCCCTTTTCCCCGTTCTTTCCCCTTTCTCTTCTTCCTTCTCTCTTTCTCTTCTTCCTCCCTTTCTTCCCTTCCCATTTTGTTGCTCTCCTTTCCGATTTTTTGCGCCTGGGGGCAAGTTGCCAACCTAACCCCCATTAGTTACGCCCCTGTTGATGGCCCACTTACATTTTTAAGGTTCAAAAAAGAACCATTAAAGAACCTTGTCAGGACCTCTTAGATGAAAGGTTCTATATAGAGGATACAAAAGGGTTCTTAATAGAACATTTTTTTCTAAGAGTGAATAATCTAATATAAATATCCTCCGTCCTCCGTCTGTTTTAAAAAACATTCCTGAAAGTATTAATACTAGACTTTCTAACATATCTTCAAACGAAGACATTTTTAACGCCGCTTCACCACCATACCAAGAAGCTCTCACGAAGAGTGGCTACAGCTACCAGTTTAGATATAACCCGCAAACTCCAGACAAATCCCAACAGGTAAAGAAACGCAACAGAAAACGCAACATAACATGGTACAATCCGCCATTTAGTGATTCCGTAGACACCAATATCGGCAAGAAATTCCTCACTCTATTAGATAAGTGTTTTCCCCAACAACATGTGCTTCACAAAATCCTTAACAGAAACACCGTGAAAATAAGCTATAGCTGTATGCCAAACATGGACCAGATAATTGACGGACACAACAAATCTATCTTGAATTCTACTAAAGCCCAAGACACAAACCCCAAGGAATGTAACTGTAGGAATAAACTTTCTTGTCCACTTCAAGGAAAATGTCTCACTCCCTCTGTCATCTACCAGGCAACTGTAAATAGGACTGATAATCACAAAAAGGAAACTTATATTGGCCTCACCGAACATCCCTTCAAAACCAGATATTATTCACACATCTATTCATTTAGGAAAGAAACACAGCGCGATTCTACAGCATTAAGCCAATATATATGGTCTTTAAAGGATAACAAAACATCTTACT
>JXSR01S004670.1:80899-91122 GCA_000969725.1 Ophiothrix spiculata
AAATGTATACAGAACATAGCTAGAGCTCTATAGGGGTGGGGTGTTGGGCTACATTCGGGCTAGCTCGATGTAGCGCAGTGTCTCTTTATTACCTGTCCTTGTACCAACGAAGTGTTATTATTTATGAACAAATGACAAATCAGTGATTATAAAAAGAAATTATGGATGATTATGAAATGAAATTGTGGATGAAATCATATAAATTGGTATCTGTAGAATGGATTACAGTTGACTTCAATATATTAATAAGAATATTTGAACACACTGAAGCTCAGTACAGAAGCAAATTCCTTCCCTCGTTATCATTTTGGACCCTCGTTTCAAAAGTCAAAATCCCAGAATATTTCATTATTTTAAAATCAGCCAATTAGCACGATGTTTACTATTTTGAATTTATTTGATATTTTTTTGGTGGTGAAGGTAAACATTGTTTTCTTTAAATTGATAGTCATGATAAGGTAGCCTATACCAAGATGTATTAGAACATTGGTTTTATGATGTAGCTATACATTAACAAATTGTCAATAAGTGAGTGTAGCAATGTAATTGACCCCTAAAATAGCCCATAATAATAGATCTAAAAAATAATGAATAATGAAAAATGAAATAGTTGCCTCATTATGAGCTGAGCAAAATGTGACGGGAAACTCAACATTGACTTATAAGGGACAAAAGTATATAGCATCTCCTTATATCAAAGGGCCAGTTGGGTGTGTGTTGGTGGAGGGGGGTTGGTGTGAATGTGTGTGGGGTGTATGTAGGGATGTTATTTAGTGGCTTTGTGGTTGGGAGTTTGTTTGCTCTTGTGTGCAGGTGGTGTGAAGTTGGAGGGACGTAAAGGTTCCCTGTGTAGTGTGGTGTTGTATAGCATCAGGAGCGTAGGCAGGGGAAAGGGGAAAGAGCCCCCTCACAATATATCTTTGGAAAATCTGGACTAAAAGATGAAAATCATGCTTAATTAGCTTTTTTATTACCTTCTTTGCCCTAACATGGGCGGAAGACTTTTTGTCCCTAATGGGGGCAGTTTTCGTCAACTAGGGTTTATGCCCCCCCACCCCCCACCCCTCCCTTACAATGGCAAGGCTTGCTACGCCCATGAGTAGCATTATTTTCTAGGTGTATTTCTTTTACATTCATATAGTATCACCTGAATTACATTTGGCAACCCAATATAGCTTTCTGGAATTCTTGACATTTTAGGCATTTTCAAGGAATTTTAAGGGGTACCCCGGTGATAAAATGGAATGACCCAAATAGGAATTATATCCATGAAGTAATTGTCAAGATTAATTTTAAGTATAAATAAAGGTATCACCTGAAATACATTTGGCAAAATTGAATTTTTGACATTTTAGTCATTTTCAAGGAATTTTCAGGGGTACCCCGGTGATAAAATGGAATGACCAAAATGCTAATGTTAATTATATCCATGAAGTAAGTGACAAGATTAATTTTAAGTATAAATAAAGGTATCACCTGGAATACATTTGGAAACCCGATATAGCTTTCTTGATTTTTTGACATGATTTTTAGGCATTTTCAAGGAATTTTCAGGGTACCCCAGTGATTAAATGGAATGACCCAAATGTTCAAGTTAATTATATCCATGAAGTAGGTGTCAAGATTAATTTTAGTCTATAAAATAAAGGTATCATCTGAAATACATTTGACAACCCAATATAGCTTTCTTGAATTTTTGACATTTTAGGCACTTTCAAGGCATTTTTGAGGTACCCCAGTGATATAATGGAATGACCCAAATGTTAAAATTAATTATATCCATGAACTTTTTTTGAATTTGTGACATTTTTAGGCATTTTCAGGGGTACCCCGGTGATAAAATGGAATGACCCAATAGTTAAAATTCATTATATCCATGAACTAAGTGTCAAGATTGATTTCAGGTATAAATAAAGGTATCACCTGAAATACATTTGGCAACCCGATATAGCTTTCTTGATTTTTTGACATTTTTAGGCATTTAAAGGTATTTTCAGGGGTACCCCAGTGATAAAATGGAATGACCCAAATGTTAAAGTAAATTATATCCATGTAGTAAGTGTCAAGATTAATTTTAGGTTTAAATAACGGTTGTTTCATGAAAATATACTCTTTTAGGAAGAAAATTAATAGAAAATTCAGTATCATCACAAAAATGATCCTTTTTTGACATTTTTAAGAATTTTCAGGGTACCCCCAGAGGTTGATTTAAGCCCTTCCCATCATTCAATATAAACTGTCTCTTCCACAGCTTACAAACAGCTCACTGAGTGAACCAACTGCATAGACTTGTATGTAAAACTACTGATGGAAAACTTGCTATAGAAAATTTATAATTTTGTCCAACTGTGAATGAAAAGGACCTTCAGAAAGAGGATAATCACAGCTTGATATCAATGCAAACAAACCTGAGTTGGACAGAGTTTTTCATTCCCAAAATACAGTTTGAAAAGGAGTAAATTCAAACTGTTTACCATACAAATGAATGCAGTAGTGGAGTGACCTTGGTTAACATTCCATTGGGTCTACTGATATGTTGCTGTGTGTTATGGGAAGGGCTTAAATCATCCTCTGGGGGTACCCCGGTGATAAAATGGAATGACCCAAATAGGAATTATATCCATGAAGTAATTGTCAAGATTAATTTTAAGTATAAATAAAGGTATCACCTGAAATACATTTGACAACCTAATATAGCTTTCTTGAATTTTTGACATTTTAGGCACTTTCAAGGCATTTTAAGGGGTACCCCGGTGATAAAATGGAATGACCCAAATGTTCAAGTTAATTATATCCATGAAGTAGGTGTCAAGATTAATTTTAGTCTATAAAATAAAGGTATCATCTGAAATACATTTGACAACCTAATATAGCTTTCTTGAATTTTTGACATTTTAGGCACTTTCAAGGCATTTTAAGGGGTACCCCGGTGATAAAATGGAATGACCCAAATGTTAAAGTAAATTATATCCATGTAGTAAGTGTCAAGATTAATTTTAGGTATAAATAAAGGTATCACCTGAAATACATTTGACAACCTAATATAGCTTTCTTGATTTTTTGACATTTTTAGGCATTTTCAAGGCATTTTCAGGGGCACCCAATTGATAAAAATGGAATGACCCATTAAAATTAATTATATCCATGAACTAAGTGTCAAGATTAATTTTAGGTATAAATAAAGGTATCACCTGAAATACATTTGGCAACCCAATATAGCTTTCTTGAATTTTTGACATTTTTAGGCATTTTCAAGGCATTTTCAGGGGCACCCAATTGATAAAAATGGAATGACCCAATTGTTAAAGTTAATTATATCCATGTAGTAAATATCAAAATTAATTTTAGGTATAAATAAAGGTTGTTTCATGAAAACACACTCATTTAGGAAGAAAATTAATAGAAAATTCAGTATCTTCACAAAAATTATCATGTTTAATATTTTGTATTATATCATGATTACAGTGATTTGAGCCGTGCAATAGTTTGTACTATTGCACGGCATGAAACAAACCTGTGTGATATCATGATATAAAACAAATATTGAATGCCTATGCACGTGCAATAGTACAAACTATATCATTCGGTCAAATTTGGACTGATCCATTTCACTCGGCTGCGCCTCGTGAAAGAGAAAAGTCCAAATTTGTCCTCATGATATATTTTGTACTATTGCACTCTCGGGCATTCAATATTTGTATAAAATAGTCCATATTTCAGGGTACGTATCTCCTAAAGTTGAATAGGCTCCATGATTTGAATTGTTTGTTTGATTGTACTATAATATAGGTGCATTATATGTAAAAATTAGCAAATTCAAAAGGTATGAAAAAAATGTGATATTTCATCAAAAAATGGCAAAAAATCACATGTTTTACATTTTTCCAAAAATATAAACTTGGGAAAACACCCCTATGAAAAAATGGAATAACCCAGTACGGTGTTGACATGGAAAACAATAATAACAACAAAGAAAACCTGCACTTCACACCTACAAAGTTTTGTTTTGATTAACAGCACCTATGTCTGCGTTTGAATGTCTCAAAGATACTGATTTTTCAACTTTTTTCTTGCCGACATGGGAGCTTTCTGAGGCCATTTTAGGGGGGTGCTGTATAACAGCCTAGGGGGGTAGAGAGATTTTTTTTAATGTCATCACTGTGCATAACTTTGAGACCTTGTACCATACCCAAAATATGAAACAAATTCGCCGACCTTCGTTTTCCTGGTATTGTCTGGGTTTCTCAGAAAGTTGCTCTTAAAGAACATGATTAGGGTTTATTGTCTGGAATATGAGAAAGATTAGGGCGATGGTATTCATCTGTTATTGTTTGCTGCTAGAGAGGCAGTCCAGGAATCATTGGGCTTTAGTCCTTTTGAATTAGTATTTGGACGTAATGTTCGAGGTCCCTTGAAACTCCTCAAAGAGAAGTGGTTGAATGATAACACTGATATGAATCTTTTGGATTATGTTTCCAAGTTCAAAGAAAGATTGAATAGGGCACATGAAATTGCCAGGCAAAATTTGGAAAATGCTCAAACTAAAATGAAGAGATGGTATGATAAAGATGCCAAAGCTAGGGTGTTTGAACCAGGTGATAAAGTCTTAGTTTTATTTCCAATTCCTGGACATCCTCTCCATGCAAGATACCATGGTCCATATACAGTTGAGTCTAGACAGGGTGAAGTGAACTACGTAGTTATGACACCAGATAGGCGTAAGAGTAGACAATTGTGGCATGTTAACATGTTAAAGGAATATGTTGATAGAAATCATATGAATGATAATGCCAAACCAGTGTGCTCTGTTAATTTGAATGAGTCTAATCATGATGATACTGAGGAATGTAATTATGACAACAGAAATGATAAACACCCAGATTATCCAATCAAATTACAGAATTCTGATGTTCTCAACAATTTAAGTGAGAAATTAGGCCATCTTTCAGATTCACAATGTTCAGAGATTACACAATTGATTCATGACAAGGAGGAAATTTTTCCTGATGTTCCTAGTGTAACTAATGCATCTTTCCATGATGTTGATGTGGGTGAAGTTACACCTGTAAAACAGCACCCGTACAGAGTAAATCCAGTAAAAAGAGCACACTTGGATAAAGAAATTGATTATATGTTACAAAATAACATTATTGAACCAAGTAGAAGTGAATGGAGTTCCCCATGTATTTTGGTTCCAAAACCTGATGGTTCCTATCGTTTCGTGACAGATTTTCGTAGAGTTAATCAATGTACCAAGACTGACTCTTATCCGATTCCTCGAATTGATGATTGTATTGATAAGATTGGCAATTCAAAATTTGTTAGCAAATTTGATCTATTGAAAGGTTATTGGCAAGTCCCATTAACAGATCGTGCCAAAGAGATATCAGCATTTTGTACTCCCGATGCGCTTTACCAGTATTGCGTAATGCCGTTTGGTATGAAAAACGCACCAGCTACATTTCAGCGAATGGTTAATCACGTTGTAGCTGATATTGAGGGCTGCGAAGCATATGTCGATGATTTGATAGTGTATAGTCAGTCTTGGGAACAGCACATTGGGCAGCTCCGTTACTTATTGACAATTTGTCTAAAGCCAAATTAACTGTGAATTTGATCAAAAGTGAATTTTGCCATGCAAATGTTCTGTATTTAGGCCATGTTGTTGGTCAAGGTCAGGTGAAGCCCATTAAAGCTAAGGTTGAAGCAATTGAAAAGTTCCCCACACCAAAATCCAGAAAAGAACTTCAGAGATTTTTAGGTATGGCTGGATATTATAGGAAGTTTTGTCCTAACTTTTCAGATATTGCTTGTCCATTGACAAGTTTGTTAGCCAAAAATGTCAAATACATTTGGTCAGGAAATTGTGAGAATGGTTTTAACAAAATTAAAGCCATATTGATCAGTGAACCAGTGTTAATTGCACCTGATTTTCAGAAGCAGTTCAAACTAACTGTTGATGCTAGTGATGTAGGGTGTGGTGCAGTTCTTATGCAAGTAGGCGATGATGGAATTGATCATCCAATTTCATATTACTCCAAGAAATTTGATAAGCACCAAAGAAACTACTCCACAATTGAGAAGGAGTGCCTGGCGTTGATTTTGGCTTTGGGACATTTCGAGGTATATTTGAATACCACAGTCCATCCAGTACTTGTCTTTACTGACCATAATCCCCTCACCTTCATCCACCAGATGAAAAATAGAAATCAACGTTTAGTTAGGTGGAGCTTGACCTTGCAGGAATATAATCTGGACATCAGACATATTAATAACGCAGCAGATAAAAGACCAAAAATCACTGGTCCGGAAATTTGAGTACATATAGGAATTTTCCATCCAAGAATATTTAGAAGGGTCCAAAGCTTATGTCTGTAAAGTGTAGGGAAATGTAGGTCAGTCTTTTCTGAATTACAGGCAAATTTGTACAACAATTAAGGGTTTTGGTAAACAAAACTTGGTAACAGAGTTTTGTAGACAAAACGAATACAAAAGTTTTCAGAAATGTGCGGGTAACTGAATCTTGATTAATGGAGTTTGGGCTTTAATTTCACCATATGTTTTAGACGAAATAAGATGATTATCAACCTTATTTGCATAATTAATTCATACAATTACCGTAAAACATTGAAACGACCTCAAATTTTCAATTATAATATTAATAAGAATAATCCGATTGATGGTTTTGTTTATTTAATTAACAAAGTGAAGTGTTGCTCTTATGTGTGCCAAATTTGAGCTTCGTAGGCCATAAAATGGCTTCAAAAATGGTATTTTTACAAGCTGGTTTTATATCAAAAATATTCACACATATTGCTAATACGTAACTACATGTACAACGAATACCAGCCTGGACGATAATGTATGTGATTCGCTATTGATTTGGTACCGTACGTTCCTTAGATTCATTCGACCATGGTCATGATGGTATAGCCAACAGAGTGATGAAGCGCTCTTTTTCGATAAGTTCTGCCCTTTAATTAAAAAAGGACCCGTGAACATGGTGAATGTTTTATCAAAAATAACAATGAAAAGTAAACTTTTTGTTCAAAATAATGGACATCTAACACACAATTTTATCATGAATTCCCAGAAAGGTTAAGGCAAATACATGCATCAGAAGAAATAAATCTTGCACTTCTTCAATACAAATTTATGAAGTTTGTATTGGAAACACATCATGTAAATTTCAAAAAAATTCTGAGTAAGCCTCAAATGTTAGTGAGTTGATTATGACATGTGCTTCTATGATCCTGAAACAAATTTGCATGGAACTTTAAAAAATGTAAACCCTTTGGAAGCTTATATGTCTTTAGGGAAGGATACCATGCCAATTTCCAAGATGCAACACAAAATCTGGCACTCCTAGCATGACGAAATGTTGCAAAATTATATAACATACGACATACAAACATATACATGAGAATTAAAGAGAAAAGAAGAAGGAAAACGAAAGAGGAGAAGGCAACCATCTAATTGGAATCAGGTGACTTTTGGTGGACTTTTTGAAACAGACTAGGCCTATAGAGTTTCTGGTCACAGCAGGAAGCTTATTCCATCATCTCCGTAGGCGAGAGACTGAGGTAGAAAAAGCCATGTCAGTGTGCAGGTTCTATAGAAGAGCTCCGACGGAGGTAGAGGCATGTAGAGGACCAAATCAGACCACGTCTATAATGAAACAGCTCAAAAGCACGCCCAAGAAGATCGAAGGACGTTATCTGCGAACACGTCAAGAAGAAGACTGCCCAGTCTATAACCTTCACATGATACACCACAATGATTTGCCTAAAAACATTATGTTGAAGGAATCCAGGAAAGCATCAAACTTTTGATAAATCCAAAACGACATAAAAAGATGCAAAATGATGAGTCAGATGTTCTTGTGAATCAGCACAGAGTTGTCGTCGTAGCTAAGAAGGAAGCATGCAACTTTCGAGAAAGCCTTAAAATCGGGATGCCACTTGATGGTTGCTCAAGAAAAGAAAATGAAGCTGAATCAGTCGACATTTTGATTATTTTCAAATTCTTATAGGAACCGAAGAAATTGTCCACCGAATTATAAGGACCTTTGACCATAACAGCGTTAAATGTACTACATGTATAATAATTATCGTCAAGTTGATACACAGTTTTGAGCTATGGATCTTGATCGAACATGACTGCATCAAAATAAAACTGCATTTGAACATTCAAGGTTTCATAAGATCTCATAGTTTTGATCATGGTTTCCCTTTCTTAATCAGAGTACAAATGAACAGCAATGCGTCAATGGATTCAGTTGTTCTGAGACGGGATTAATTGTTGATCTTCTTCTAGACATTTGCCTTATATTTATCGGTGTGTAAAGACAGGAGACAGGTCGACAATCATTTTCAGATATGTCTGACAAAGATTGAATTATAGGTGAGGAACCTCCCCACAGTAGGACTACCCTATAATTATTGGAAGGGTGAGAGTCCCTTTAGTATTATCAGATATGTGTACCGCCGCGGCAAAAGGGTCCAGTTGTCGACTCCTACATGTTGCTCATTGTAGCATATCTGATGTATACAAATACCATACATTAGAAATGCTACAAGGAGCAACATGTACGAGCCGACAACTGGACCCTTTTGCCGCGGCGGTACACATATATGATCAGGTAGTTGGAATACACTGAGGAGAAAAGTCAAGCGTGACACTGGTGCATAAACGCCTATATAGGCTAGTACCGTCTTACCAAGAAAACTTTGGTCTTAATAATTTGAAATAATTCCCATTATGCAGGCTTGATTTTTAATAGCTTTGATGTTCTTTTTGTGAACCTCCCTGTAGGCCATTTTTGGGAGTTTTGTTTGTATGTTTTTATTTTTTGGAGCAGTGGTGTGAAGTCCCCAAGACATGCCCTAGCAGGGTTTATATCCTTAAGAAAACTATGATTCGTTGAAAGAGTTAAATGTTAGATTTTCACGTCCGTTTGACAGGATGGTGGGTTGAACTATAGAACAATTAGGCTTGCTAACTTGCAGTAAAAGCAATATTTCGAAATATAATGTTTGATTATTCATGTGCTTATCCAGGATTAATGGTGAGACATTTAAGCTTCATTTATCCTGCATTTACATGGTTCTCATATAAATTGTCTTTAAAACCCGCACCAAAAATCTATGCGCAAACTAATCTATCATAGTAAAACTTTATTTTGCAGACATGTTAGAGGAAAGTTTGTTTCAAATGGAAGAACACGCAAAATGAAGAAGAATCATATTTCAAAATAAACAAAAGACCCTTACGAGTGGTCTAAGCAGATATGAATTTAACCAGTCTTCTTTCGAAACAATCTGGATAGATTCCTATAATAATGTCACAGTGTTTGATGATCGAATTGGATTCGTATAAAAGGCTTATCCTCATATCTGCATGATCTGAATCTCAGCTACCGGTGATCATGATGCTTGGCAGTTTGGAGATGGAAAGTTTATAGAAATCAAAAAATGGTATAACTATAATAGCATATTTATTGTTTGCTCCTCATTTCCAGGGCCTATAACCAGACACAAACAACAAAAAATTATAATAGATGAGTTTATAACATAGGGCAAAGACGGGTTTAAAAATCAATCATCACTTAAGTACCCTTGAATACCTTTTAATGTTTCTACATAGTAACATTAAACATTTTAATACTTTGTCAAAACTTTATATTTTTAACACATAGGCCTATTATATTTTTTATATATTATTCACTAGAAAAATATTATCTATCCCAAAAAGAAATAAATCATCTTGTTTACAAATTTTCAACAAATGTCTATTCTTCAATACATTTTGAGTCGTAAATTATTAACATTAGTCCCATGTAAGTCTCCGTAGTATGAAAAGGACAACATAAACACGGTGTAACAATGAACATTAATCGATCCAATCGCCAATGATAACGAAATTCAATAAGAGATGATACGTACTGAGTAGCATATGCGCCACCTCTTTTAATGCTAAATTTAGACATGGTTGAAATTGCGATATTGATTCACTTTACATTTTTATGTGTAATAATCAACATTTTACAAGGTATTTCCTTCATTTTTGTACCAAATGTATAAAATACAGTGAGAAATACGTTTCAGCCATCAGGATGTCATTTAACGAACAAATTGCAATGACAAAGGAAATGGAAGTTGGTCAATTGTCAAAATTCTTGGAAAATGTGCATAATTTATGATAATTTATGCATATTGCCCTTT
>JXSR01S004670.1:93481-115187 GCA_000969725.1 Ophiothrix spiculata
AAGCAGTTCTGGTTATATGTTCTCTGATTAAACGCAATAATGGCCCGGCTTATTTTTATTGGCCTATATAGTTTATAATAGTTTTTTCTGAGTATTTGTAAATGCTATGCATGTCTTTTCTATATGATTGTCTTGAATATTAAATGTTTTATAATTGAAAAAAAAATATTCTGCTGTGAATTTGCATGCAACTCGACAAACTTGAACAAGTTAAATGAACGGTCATAGAAAGCTCAATATTTCCACTCCATTATAGGCCGCGCGCCGCGGCCTTTAATCCTTTTCAACATCGATGCTGGCATCTCTGATAACGTTATCAATCTCAATTGGAGAAACAAACATATCTTCATCATCAGTCAGATAATCCCCTTCATCTCTCACAACCTCACAAGATTTATCGAGGCTACCTAGGTCGTCAGAAGATTCATGTTTTGTTTCACATCCAGGCTCATCCTTTTCTTCGTACGTATCATTGACGAATATGTCATAGATCGAAAATATACGACGTTTGTGTTCCACTTGACCTTGTTGTTTTTCTTGACCTTCCGAGGTACTGCGCGTTTTCACTATATTGTCTATAAGAGTAGGCGAGCTCCCACTTACGGTCTTGTTGACATCTGTTGGAGCCTGTACTATTCCTTCTTCGTGATTAACATCGGTATCTTCCTCATGATTTCGGGACATTTTAGCGTCATCATTTAGCGATAAGGTTTCCAACGCACGCGGTTTGGTGACATCATCATCTGCAGTCAATGTTGGATCATCGTGTCGTTCAAAACCATTGACACTCTTCCCTCTATATTGAGTTGAACCGTCTCCGGATTCAATCTTATCGACAAGGATCTGTGTTGATGGGATGCTCTTTATGACGGTTTCACTTTCAGCCTCTTTAATTGTCATTTCTGGTTCAATTTCTGACATGATTGTGACCGGGTTTGTTTGAGTTGTTGATTCAAAGTCAAAGGTCGAATTTGCTGCTTCAAATGTGAACTGATCTGTGCTGTATGGCGTCTTTGTAGTGGGCTGGCGCTGGTACCCGCTACGTTTCTGTTTAGACACGCATGCACGTACAAACCAAATTTGCATGTAGTATGGACGCAGGACTCTCAGAACATCTTCCTGGCGGAGACAGAACAACACGAATATGACGACTCCTTGAAAGGAGTTAAACACGCAAAAGATGAGCGAGAAAACGAACTCAGCATCGTCGATAGAAAAGAAACCAAATAACCATGTCATGCCCATCAGAATGGACACCGTCAATGCATTCTTCAACCTCTTAGATGTAGAAAAGTTATTCCCTTCTTTTACTTTCGAAAGAACCCGGATTACCATTCCAAAGATAACCAAATTGTGTAGAAGAATCACTGCTACCGGAAGGATAACCGCGTAGTGTAGGGGGTTGGAAATGACGAAACAACTGTTGATCAAAATAGACATAATAGTTATTGACCAAGTCAATATAGCATCATGATGAAAAATATAATTTACTATAATAATGACATAATGATAAGTTTAAACAAGTTTTTTTCAGTACTTGAAGTGAACGCCTAAATTTTAGACATGTTCCATAATATTATGTCCTCATATGACCAAATCTCCTCCTCCTCCTCCTCCATCGTTACCTCCTCAATTACATTATATAATTGAAACATAAATTTCAACGTGTGAATTAATTGCTTTTCTTCTATCCCACCTATTTTTTTATTTTTAAGGCTAGGCCTACCGTACTGCCCCTTAAGAATATTGTATTTTCTCACTGCAGAATTTAACCACTTACGCTTTAAAAATGTGTATTTTGAATCATTCGATCTTATTCAAATCTCACCAGCTTATGGTTAAAATTCATTTGTGGAATTACAAATTATATGTAAATTTAAAATGTTATCATGCTAGATGACCTCTACATGACCTTTGACCCTACACATTTATATAAAAATGTTGATTACATTCAGTACTTTTATGTTACCGTTGCTGTTGCAACGACGATCCGAACTTCATAAATTTATGAGCGTTAACTTTTTTTGAAAAAACAAAATCTGTTTACTTAACCCAGCATACCATGCCAAGCCAAAACCTGTGATTATTAGTGTAGGAGGCAAAGACATTCCCTCATCTCGTTGTTCATTTAGGCTATATTCTCTTCAAAAATGATGGCTTGATCAATACATACTTACTAGTTGCCATGGTAATATGACGAAAATCCTGCTCCAAACGATATCGATGTAACTATCAGCGGGACACCTGGACACAGATAACAAAGGTTTATGCATATTTATTTCACAATCAAAGTACTACAGTACAGTAATTTGGGAGCTTTCGATTTTACGAAAGATTATACTACTCGGCAAAAACAAGGTCACGAATAACTCATAACATATTGTAGCGGAAATATGTGGTGGCTGGTATGGCGCTCATGGTGTTCCGCAATAACTTTACCATTCAAGAACGAAGGCCCTATAAGCTGTAAGTTTGATCATGTGACGTAAATTGGTCATGGGACTTTCGCTATAAATAGGCGTGCTAGCAAGCATTCGTGGCAGTAGTCGCGTAAGCGGCGAAGAGACCAGTTCGCTGGCAAGTTCCTCCGGGAGCCTGCCCATGTTAGTTAGGGCCAGTCAGTCAGTGAGCTTAGATTAGTACAGGGGCAATCTCTGTAATAAGAAGTTAAGTTAGGGTAAATGGAGTTCCTCCATTTAATTGGAGCTCAATTCAGCTCGAGTTTCCTCCAAATAATTGGAGCTCCATCCAGCCAACTCAGCTCCGCTCCATTCTACTTCTGAAATCAATGCAACCGGATCAACCCCGCATAGAGTGATTAAAACATCGGAGAACTGATAAAAAGGACTTGCCAGTTGTAATTATTTGTGTGGACTCTGAGATAGTGTGGAGTGGCTACACGCCCACGCCATCATCTAAGTTTAAGACTTCACGCTCGCTACCATCGAACCACGGAGGATTTGATCGATCGGAGAGTTATATATAACAACAATAACGTAAACGCCACAATATTAAAGGCTTGTAGTGGTACCTTCATGTCACTAACACTTTTGTGTTAAAACAATCGAGGAACCATTACACAGAAAAGATTGTATGAGTTACTAGTAAGTGACTTAATAAAGTAAAAATTATCTATACTACTTTGAGAAGTGGTGATGATGTTTGTCAATATTCAAGAGGTGTACACTCTTTTTTTTTGCAACAGATAATGTAGTTGTGAACAAAATGGTTAAACTGTTTGATGAACACTCTTGATGTTATACGTACTTTAAATAAATGTGTGAAAACGCAGTGCTTAAATTATATGATTATCATTAAATGGCTATATATGTCAAAATTGATCTTTGGTAAAGGGCTCGCAATTGTTAGAAGACAATTTCTTTAATTCTTATACAAATCACACAGTGTATGTGTTAGGGAACCAACACGTAGTTGCCCCAAGATAATGCATTTGTATTTTTGGGACATTTGTGTGTTAGTGTAATATACAAATCACCAAGAAATTACTTTCACCGATTACAAGCCCTTTTTCAAAATATAATTGACAACTATGGGTATTTTATTGGATTTATATTGTTAAATAGTGACTAAATTGTACTCAACTTCATTCACAATACGAGCATCAAGACAGTACAACAAACGTTTAACCGGTTGTTCAAACTATCCGTTGCAACATTTAGAAAAAAAAAAAGCGTAATTAGTGGAGTTACGTAGCTTACCCCAGGCCACAATTGCTGCTCGCAAAAAGAAGTGATCCGATTTGGGATCAAATACCCTGACTAAATCTGCATACATATTCTGTGCCTCGACACCCATCCACATGAGAGTGACTAGAGTCAGGTACTGTAGCAGCAATGCAACAAACGCACACCATCCGGGGCTTTGTGTTTGGTCTATTCCACCGAGAAACACAACGTAAAGGAGACATAAGGCCACACTGAATTGGAGTAGAATTTTTCTAGCTGTTATTTTGGGCCCTCTTCCACGCCGAAGTCGCCTGTAAATTGTTTGAACATTTAATATAAAGTATGTTAGCTTTTATGCCTGTAATTGTTGGTCTTGTTATTTAAAATTGACGAAATATCCATTTAGATCACTTAAGTGGTTTTACAAAGATTTTGGGTCTAAAACCTTTCTATTGGTGCTAAGACCTTAAAATAAAAACACTTTTCCATAATAACTATAACTATCAATTTATATTTGTTCTAGGGTAAAAACCTGCGAGCTTCTCAAACACTGGAGTGCTAAGTCAAAATATAGATCCCTTGCAAAACTTCATTAAAGGTACAGTTCACTCAGCCTGTTTAACCAAAGCCTCCATTCAGCAGTGGTTATTTAGAGTGGATAACTGACCAAGTTCTGTCAAACGGTGGCAGGCTTTAGTGGGTGTGAACCATGATAAACTTTGTATTTGTCTCTCATGTTAATTTTTTTCTTAAACAATCAACAACGAGTGTATGTTAGCAACATCTCATACCTGAAACCAGTGTAAATCCCGATGGTCAAGAGCAAGGTGCAAATAGACAAACCACAGCCGACTTTGCTGATCACTTCCAGAATAATGTGGCTATTTTCTTGATTAGAATCCTGCAACGGGACAGGATGGTAAGATCCGTTAATTAAAGGCATATATAGCGATGATTCAATTGGGTATGAAAAATTGTGAAAACTTATTTGAATCAAAGAATTACCTTGATAGAATCAAAACAAACAAACAAAATCATCTCACTTGCTCCAAAAGACAATTTTAAGCAAAATTAATTTCTTAGGATTTTATCAGATGTGTTTCTATTTTCCTACAGTTTGAGATTTTAAATGTACTTCTGTTGATTTAAAATACACTTAACAACAGATCGCTTCACTAAAAAATATTATTATAACAAGAAGTTTAACTTTTAAGAATTTAGTAACTTATTTCTAGAATCACTATCACTGAATTTCTCATTTTACGAAGAATGAGAATTTCAAAGTACAAGCAATTGTCTGGTCTACTATGTTGAAGTTCAACAATAATGGTTACGGATATTAGTTAGTAGTTGGAAGTACTTTCTATAAATGCAATAAAATCAGCAGGTGTTGAGGAAAGTTGAACTTCACTTTGGTGATCGATTTGTGGCGAATGCCTTTAAATAAATGTCAGATACCTTTGAAAAAATCAAAAGATAATTGTAAAGTCAACAATTATTATCATGAAAAACATAATGATAGTATCAAATACAGAATATCTTACCCCCGGGGAGGGTACTTAAATTTGGTTTGGGTAGGGATGTGCCTTTGGGAAAGCCACCCATCCAAATACCAATTTTTAAGAAAAATTGACCCATCCATATACCAAATCTTCTAAATTTTGAGCCAAATTTAATCCAAAACCTCATTTTTTCTGTTCAAATTTGCTCTATTTTGGCAAAATTTTGAAAAGATAACCCATCAAAATACCATATTTTGCGAAGAAAAAGGACCGATTGGAATATCAGAAAGCCTGATTTTGCTACCCGAATTTGCGGCACGTCCCCACAACCCCTTTTGTACTAAGTAGCCCCCCGGGATCTTACCAGCAGAACGGCAAAATTGGTGAGATGATAGCAGTAACATGTGACATGGGATTTGCTGTAGTCGTTGACATGACAGCCCCTTTGTGACCAATCCTCATCAGCGAAATCCCAGAAGACACACGAAGGGTTATCTCCTTGTGCCTGTTAATCACAAAAATATATTTTTAAATATGATTTCAAATACTGATCAGCACACTCCTAATGTGTCTTTAATTTATGAATGACTCACCAGGTATACACTGTATGCAGCGCCCCAAGAAGGAACCAACGGCTTAACGTGACTATCCGAAACATGGAGCAATTAGAGTAAAGTTTCTTGCCCAAGGAAACAAGGAGACATAAACCGCCTGGCCCGGGGTTCGAACCCACAACCTCTGTATTACGAGACCCGTGCTGATAGAATACTACGGAAGTCTTTGTAGAATCGGCATCACGTGACTTTGCGTGGTTCTGACCTTATAATGACCTTGAGTTTAGACTACTATCATGAGTTGACATCGAAATGCCCGTCGATCTCGAGTGCCCTCCAGGTCTTCAGTCTTCAGGATGAGGCCATTTATGATGCATGTTTGACGCAGATGGGATGTTACAGAGTTACGACTGCAATCTTAATTGAGTAGGTTAAAGATAACGATCGTAACCTTGAAATAATCTCATATAATTTTAACCGACTTTAATTCGACTCGAACTTATAGATCCAATTTTACATAGTCTTAGCTGTGAGCATTCATATGAGATGAACTACATAGTCTGCGAGTTTGATCGAGATCATCCCACAGGTCCCGGAGGTATGTGCCCTACACTGTGAGGGAGTGCAAAATAATGCTCTAGTTTTATTCAAGACAAATAAAGTCTATATACTCCCGTTTTTAATTAGATGACATTGACCTACCGATATTTAAGATTGTTTCAACCAATTCTGAAAGTATTCAGACGGTACACTTACAGCAAATTGTAAGACCACCGGGTTGGATAAGTTATCTAGTCCGTTTGCACCGGTGACAATCGCCGATATGATGTCGCTCCCAATAACACGGGTTGCATTCGTTGAGTTGGACGGGAATAATGTGTCGCTTCTGTGAACAACGAAGCTCACTCCAAGAGAACCTGAAAGGAAAAAAATAAATTGAAACAAAACAAATAAAATCAACAAGAACTAGATATAATAGTGTCATTGAAAGTGACACGGACCCTGCAGATTGCTTTTTTAAATGTCAAGACAACGATTTTGACTTTTGACTGAAAGACAGGTTAGATAGATATCTTTCCATATTGCGTGAACAAACAGGGGTAACTAATAGTATTACACACAAAAATAACGCAAAGGGCGGAAATCAGCTCTTAGGTCAGGCTCCATAATTTAAAGATCTTCTCAAAATGCAGGATTTCACTAAAACAAAATCTCTTATTGTCGGTATGTGGAAGAACGTCATTCTTCAAAATGTCTGTGGCGCAAACGACATAAACCTGACATGTTTAATGGATATCTTTGTATTTTTAATAATCCTGATTGTTATCTTTACCTAACAATCTGACTGCCTGTAGATTCAATATGGAAGCAATCACATGTAATACATATATACTTACGGTTACTTTCCTGAAATATAGACGCTGGCAGGGATATGGATGTTCGCACTTGAGTCTCGGGACTCAATGCGTCCTTCTCCACACCCACATCCCCAAAGTCATCATTGCCAGTAGAAGAGCTGCCTGACGTAATGGCAAAACTGACGTCACTGCTAGTCTCCGGAGACACTGTGGTTGTAGTGAAGATCAAATTGCTCTCAACGACAGGCGGAATTTCTTGTCCGCTACTTGCAGCTCGCTCAATTTGTTGTTCAAAATCAGCGAGGATTCCCAACAATTGTTCTGCATTGTTTTCCTTCCGTAGAGTCTCATCTTCCGAGGAATCATCTCCGTCTGCTGCGAGTACAACATTGTTGACTATGTTGACAACTGAGACTGTGACCTGGAATTGATGTTTAAAAGAGGTTTGCCATCAACTTTGGTTGTGTTGTATTAGTACACTGTTACAAAGTATCCTAAGTCAATAGAAATTACAACTGATCAGAAGTTCAATATTCTGCAATGACGTCCGTTATGCAGAATACAATAATTGATAAAGACATAAACCCCTTTGTTCTTCCTAGCGGCAAAAGCACACAGATAACCATAGCAATCCACATCCACATATATAAGTATCAGTTCATTTTCTGAGTTAAGCTGGTTTCAGAGTTGCCTATCGTGTGGTCGTATGACCAGTCAAAAATTTTAAGTGCGCAAACTCGACCTTGTAGCATCTCAAACATTTTGCTTGCCGTACGACAAGCCGATGTATCGATTACCCTGTCTTGATGGTCGCAACGAAACGATGTTTTGAGTTGAAATAAATTCAACTTTTCTTGCGACAGACCATTGCGAATATGCAAATGTTTGGTCGTCTGCCGCAACGACACCTACTCTGAAACCACCTTTAACCTCTTGGCGCTGAACAATGATTAGCCCACATTTAAAACATCACAACCTGGATCAGCTCCCTAAGGTTCGTACGAGTCGTGGCAGATAATTAGGGGCACTCAATTTTAGTACTATATGGACAGCGAGCGCCTTCCTGACAGCACAGCTAGACTAGGGCTCTTTTGAGATATTTGTAGATTTATATGCCATGATTTAAAGTGGTTAGTAGATGTGGTACCCCTCGGTCGTTCGTCATAATCTACTTGCTTAAGGTTCGAAATATATTCAAAATATGAATATTTCTTTCCTAAACGACAACTGTCAACCTACCTGAGGATCATCTGATCCGGCTTCCACTATATTACTCAAGGTGTTAGCAACTTCTTCGATATTATCATCGCTTTTGTTTTGTCGCAATTTGACTGTAGCGTTGACAACTGCCTGGGCTACGATCACCACATTGTCGTCATTAACGGCAGTCTAAGAATTGAAATGAAATATGGTAAAATGACTACAACGTACTCTTAGTCATAGAAAATATTACGAGGATTAAGTGCCATTACTAATTTTATTTACTTATCTTCAAGTTCTGATGAATATTTTCTTTAATTATCTACCGAGTAGTATCAGCAATGGTTTGTCCGCCAAAGAAACTCGTGTTAGTTAGTACTGTAAAGTTCACGGGACAAATACCGTATACATTCTGAAATCAAGTGTCAAGCACTGTTGTTTGAAGTAGACATTTATTCATTTTTAACCAAAAATTTACATTTTATTTAACAGAAAAATGAAAAATCAGTACAAATAAATGAAATGTGTTGCATAATAAAGTTTTGAACCCATTCTCTCAAAATTTCATTTCATTTTGGTTGAAATTTGGTTGATATTAAGGTCATTTATTTGTATTTTTTATAGATTCAGATGAGTGCAAAAATGAGGGCCCTATACACATTTCGAATTATTGATAATAATTATAATTAGTTATTTTATTTGATTTGGGAAGATTTTGGCTGAAAATGATAAATAACATGTTCTTGACGTAAAATGCTTCATAGCTATATTTAATTTCGATAGTACAAACCAGCATATCCCTTTTACATCAAAAAATGAGGTTTTTTATGAATAGCGCCATCTTTTTTGACACTTATAAATAAAATGTCTTTATTTCTTTATTTGGGTTCAAACAACAGTGCAAGAGGTCACATAGATAATACTGATTTCAGTAGTCATACATAGAGACTGATGTGATTCAGATGCCAGTCTTTTGCAAGATGCATTTAATTGTGCTTTAATCAAAGATACTTAAAAGTCACCGTAAGACATTTCTGTGTATGCTGTTATACGAACCTGGGATAAATCTTCCAATGATGTTGAGTAGTCCCTCTCTTCCCCACAACCAATATATTTGGCTTCCAACCATCTCGAGCCACCATGCGCTTTATCAAACTCACAGACACCCACAGCCATACCACTTCCGTCTGTTTTAAATAAAATAGAAACGGCTTTAGTCGCAATAGTATGTTTTGCTGCCATCAAGCCCCCGGGATCAAGCCATCCACGATTTGATGGAAATGGAAGTGTCATTGCCCGCGTGGCAAGCCACGCCACACGAGTCAAATTCGCTTTACCATTTGTTTACCGTTAACAATTATAGGCCAAACAAGGCATCAATAGTTACAATGCTGTTCAATGTTATATTCATTCCATCAGTCTTTCAATAACTGCATACGCGCTTCACTGTGTTGGCCCGAACAACAGAAGTGAGGGAGACCCCATTTGGCGACTGCATGGTGGATCCAGTCTACAATGTAACGTTCATGTATATTGTACATTTATCCGTTCCCGGGACGATCTGCTCGTACAATCTGATAAGCCAATCTGCTCTTTTATCCAATGAAATAAATTCTTACCCTCATAAAATACATTAGATAGGATAATAATAAGAAGAACCGTACATTACCATTACCACTGACGATCATGGCCAGGGCAGTATTATTGGGATATAATATTACGCTCTTCTGCCATATACCTAATACTGTGGTTGAGTATTTTGTTAGACTTGTCATTTGCAAGTCTAGGTATACGGGTATCACGGTTTTGATCATTGATTCTAATGGGTCAATTTTGGTATAAAAATGTTTTCCTGTAAGTACGAATTTCGTGTCACTTAATACACGTGTAAGTTGGGCATACGTAGATTCACCCCCCACCCCACCCCACACACACACACAACACACACACACACACACTACCAGAAGTGACGATTCACTATGTTACTAAGTTCATGGTACATACTGTCAGAACAACGAGGTTCCATCGTTATGTGATAATTTGATTTTAAATTACCACAAATGGTTATGCATGAATTATGAGTAAAAAAATTGGCTCATACATAATTTTTACAATATTTTTTATAACTTACGTCTTTTTGTGTGATTGCCACAGATCTCCAGAGATTCGATGTCGTCATCACCAGCTTTGCTAACGGACCAAGTAAAGTTACGAGACATCAACACCACCCTGCTACCGTGGCAAATAGCTGAAGAAAATGTCAAATATCAATATCTATTTTAACTCCAGAAGTTTACAATGGACTTCAACCTAAGAATGTGATTAGATCCAGAAGTTTTTGCAATTTCACACTGATTAGAGGGTTATTTGGAAGGTTCATACCAACACTATCAATTTGATTTTTGAATTGAATAGTTTCATAATGATTTTCCCGGGGTTGGGTCTACTTAGGGTTAATCGGGATGTGCCGCAAATTCGAGTAGCAAACTCAGGTATTTCAATCGGTCCTTTTTCTACGCAAAATTTAGTATTTTGATGGGTTTTCTTTTCAAAATTTTCCAAACTTTGCGCTAGCATTTTTCACAAAACTTTTAGAAAATTTTTGCCAAAATAGCGCTAGTTGGGGCTAAACATGCAAATTTTGAATAAATTTGACTGGAGATTTGATATGTGTGGGTTTCTTTTTCTTAACAATTTGTATTTGGATGGGTGGCTTTTCAAATTTCGCAGAGGTACACGTCCTTACCCAAACCGAAATTGATTACTCTTGGGACGCTTTCCAACTTTCTGGTATACAAATATTCAAAATTTATGAATTTATACCAACCTGTTACGAGGACAGTGACGGTACAGTTTGCTGTATTTCCCGAGGGGTCCTGTGCTATATATACAACGCTGTGGCTACCAACTTCCAATGCTGAGGGTGACTTGTGGCTTGATGACACATTGAATTCACCGGAGTTGTCTGTGAAATTCGGATTTGACCAGCTAACCGACTTTGATAAAGTATTGGTGAATACTTCGATAAAACTAGGGCAACCAGATAGCAAACGAGGGGCTTCAATGTCTGAGATAAAAAAGAGAAAAGATTGATTTATGATTTAGAAAGACAATAATTCATATTTTATTACAGAATTGACATTAAATATGAAATATATTTATTCTGTTAGTTTTCATAGCTGCACCCGAAATGTTTAATAATTATCATCTACCGGCTTCATACATTGAGCATTTCACAAACATGTATGTTTATAATAGGCAATATGTAGCCTACTAGTGCTTGCAGATACAAGGCAGTTATCTTGATTGGACATATTTCAGTGATAAATTAATATGAAATGATGAAACTTTACAGGGTTTGCAATCAGTACTCATTTCTTGTGTTCTTCCTGAAAAACTTACAGCATCTGGTATCTCTTGCGGCATGCTTTTCCCCAGGCTAAATCCTATAATTACAATTTACCTAGTACTTCAATAATGAAACTAGCTGTGCCAATGTTTCCAAAAGCATCGATTGCACTGTATTCCACTGTGGTTATCCCAAGAGCGAAACTATGTCCAGATTGGTAATTTGATGTCACTGTCACTGGCAGTCCTGAATTATCACGTGCAGTTGGCGGTGTCCAGAAAACAGCCGCTGTAGCTAAGTTGGTGTCTGCGCTTACAGATTTAGAAGCTGGAAGTCCATGCATTACAGGCTGCTCAATATCTGAAAAGAAAAATAATAAAAAACAAATTATGTCAATATTTTTGAAATGAGAAGTTTGGCCGAACTTTAGAGGTCGTATGATCTTTGAACCTCTCTCTTCAACTATTTGATCAGAATTAAAGCTTACCTCTCACTCCGACAACAAAGAAATGGCGAGCTGTGTTACCATAAGCATCAATTGCAGTATATGTAACCTCTGTGCTTCCTATGGAAAACTCGCTACCCGGAACATGATCAGACGTGAGTGTGACTGCATCTCCGGAGTTGTCGCTGGTGGTAGGCGGTGTCCAAAACACAGTCGCTGTGCTTGAGTGTGCATCAGTTTGTGCAATAATGGAAGACGGTGCATCGATTATTGAAGGTTTCTCTTTATCTGAAATATATTTTTCAATACAGAGCATAGGCTATAAGGGATTTGTTGGAAAAATTATACTTTAGGTCCCATCAAAAACTATACACTAACCCTAAACTCTTACCCTAACCCTAAAACTAACCCTAACCCTACACCCTACACCCTAACCCTAACCCTAAATTAAACCTAACCCTAACACTAACCCTAAACCATAACCCTAAAATTCTAGATGGGACCTAAAGTACACTTGGTCCGATTTGTTGATAACATTCACGGTAGGTGGATCAAAGCTACAATTGACACTGTGACTATGATTGAAGAAGACAGTATATTGGAAACAATTCTCAACTTTAAATGCAAGAGAAATCCGAAGTGCTCGGAGAAAACCGCGAGGACGAGTATGGATCGATAACCAAATTCACATACCGCCTAGGTGCGACCAGCAATTGACCTCGGGCCCCATTGGTGAAATTGGTGAAAGGGGAGGATAGAAACGCTGCGCCAACCCTTTCAGGAATCAAACAAATTATGAGAAGGAGCTTCTACACCATCTTGACCCAATGTATGGAAAACGTTCGAATGTGAAAGCGAGACATTGTATGTACATAAATTGCGGTGCCATACCAGGCTTAGTTTGACTAAATATTAACAATAGAGGGTTTGCACGACGCGATACGCACCATTCGGAGTAGTTTGTGATGTAAACAAGCCATCAAAATTGACTGTAACTAGTGATTGACTTCTAAATCATGACTTGAAAATTAAACTAAATAAATGTACTGTATATTCTTGTCATCATTATAGTTGTGATCTGGTATCGTGATACTGTATAATGTGATGGAACTTTTTGTTTGCCGGCCCATGAAAATGGTGTTGTGAGTCCGATGACGTCACGTTCAAACCCTCTATAGGCATATCCAGATCTTGAGACGTGTGAAATATAATTATTAGGAATCGATGAAGATATCGCAAGATGTTTTAAAAACTATTCTAAAGCCTACCTTTGACTATAACATCAAATGAACTGTTGCCGATATTTCCGTAAACATCAACTGCATTGTATATAACACATGTGATACCAATTGCAAATCTCTCTCCTGGTGAGTAGTTGGATGTCATCGTCACTGGTCCACCAGAATTGTCTAGTGCTGTAGGTGGTGTCCAAAATATCGTCCCGGTTGCTGCATTTGTGTCTGTGACTGATAATACCGAAGTTGGAGTGTGGAATATACTTGGCGGCTCGTTGTCTGAATATTGTATCGAAAATAAGTTGTAGACAGAATTATTCCGTGAGATATTATGATAACATACGGCAATCAGGCTTGGAAAATGGAAAATCTGATGTCTAGGAATTTCCCAGATTTATCGGAAAATTACGTGTTAACATCCAATAAATACAGACACATTGTTAAATATATAGATGCTATTACAATAGACAGATGATGTTCATTTATTGTCCTCTACATTTTGACTATTTTGAATGAGATTTAAATCTTTATCAAGTGGAATACATCTGATTTACAAAAATACTCGGCGACTAAACATTGCAGCTCCCGAAAAAATCACAATTTTGTGAATTAAGTCTATGGAGCCATAAAATTAGCAGTGTACTGTATATTGGTAAAGTTTGAGAAACCGAGTTGAGAAAGCAATAAGAACTTGTTCAACTCTCTTTAAAAATCATCTAGCAAAATAACTCCAGAACTGTTGGGCAGTAGTTCTTTAAAATCGCAAACAGTGGGAAAAAGCGGGCAATCTACCAACGGAATTCAATCGAATTTAAGACTATAGAAATTATATTTAAACTCTAGATTTTCGACTCTGAACTCACCTGTTACAATGACTTGAAATGACATTGTTGCTGTGCTTTCATGGCTATCCGTTGCAGTGTATGTAACATCAGTAATGCCAATGGGGAAGTTATCTCCTGGCTCGTAATCTGACGTTAGTGTCAATGGTTCACCGGAATTATCATTTGCCGTTGGGGGCGTCCAAACTACAGTAGCCATGGAGGAATTGATGTTAGTGTTTGCCGGTATAGAAGATGGAATACCAAAAATGTTTGGAGGCTCCATGTCTGCAATTGTAAACATGGTGTGTTAAACATTCTTCCGGGTTAATTTTACAGAGTTCAATTGATCAACTGAGTGAGACGTCATTAAAACGTATGTGTCTGTCTATTCATTCTTGAAGTGAGAAAGTTGCTATAAAATGACAAAAAATAAAAAATCGTCATTCAATGGATAATAATCATCCTCACCTTGTTTAAGCTTTCGCTAAGGAAACCCAACTTGGTACTTAGTACCAAGTAAGCTAAAGGAAGCTTATCCTTAAAGGGATTCCATGTTTTTAATTCAGTTTTTGAAACGCAGGAGAAGACCGGAGCGAGCATGGACTGAAAACCAAATGAACATAAGACGCCGGGCGAAGGAATCGAACCCGGGACCTCATTGGTGCTAGGCGAGGGAACTACCGCTGTGACAACCTGCTATAAAAGGTTATTATTCCTTATCTCACAATTATGAAAAATACGGTTCTAGTATATTATATATATATAACCCAACAAAATTTTATTCTTCATAAATTATTTAACAAGCAAATGAGTTGCTTCAATCGAGTTCAATTTAGTCTGATGAGTTCGTTTAATCGATTTTCATCGGTTGCAGACAATATAAGATTTGTATTCACCAATATACAGTCACCTGGGTGTACGAACCACGAAAAAAACGGGTAGTCGATCTCTAGTCGTCAATACTTTTTTTCTTTCAAATATTTGATAAGACCATAAATAACTTTTGTAGAACCATCGCTAAATGCTCAACTACAAAGGTATATATGGAGCCAAAAAGTGATATCTGGTAACTAAAAAATTATGTTCAAGACGTGTTCCTATACCTTCATCAATGAGACAAACATAAAATATACGAGGTAAACACAAACAGTCTCGTCAATTAAGATGACACTTCAATAAGCTTCACTCGACATCCACAAGTAAAGCTGAATTCATACTCAAAACGCAATGCATTGCGTTTCCGATAATTTTCTCCGCAAACGGCACCGCAAATGAATTCACACTCAAAACGCAAACGGACTGCGGCAGCCGATGGTATGAAAACGCAATGGAAAGTTCAGCTTTTCTCGACTCGACTTGCGTTGCCGCAAGTGGTGTTGCGTTTTGATATCGATTGATCGGAACTCCTCAAATATGTTACTGCACATGCTCGGTGCGTCGTGCGTTTGCGTTTGCGTCAAGTCTGAATTCAGCTTTATGGTCCGATCAAATGTCAAAGGTCGTCATAGAGTGAAAGGCGAAACTAAGATAAACGTGTTTAAAGGCACTGTAATCCATTTGTTTTTCTGCAAATGGTCCCTTGAAAATATCCCGGGGGTACTTAGTGGAAAGTGTACGGACGCGCGACCAAGAACGGTTACATTTTAACCTCCCAGATTTACTAAAGGCCCGTCAAAATTTGAAAACTGGTTTACATTTTTCAAAAATGACAACTAATTTTTCATTTGGCTTACCTATCGATTATCAAATTGAGCTTTTAAAGTTCATTTTACATTGTAAAAATGTATTGAACGGTCTAGATAACGATTGTTTTACAGAACGGGTGGTAGTCGAAAACTCCGGCTGCGCATCCGTACCCAACCGAAATATGAGTACCCCCGGGGAAACTTATATAGTAATTATTTCTCATTCTTGCTCATTATATGAAATGCAACTTTGCAGGTGTTTTGAATCAATAATGAGTATTGTGAATTTGGAATTTTTAGAAATAAAACAATTTCGGCTAAATTCTACCTAAAGCATACGATCAGAATTAAAGCTTACCTCTCACTCTGACAACAAAGAAATAACTAGCTGTGTTACCATAAGCATCAATTGCTGTGTATGTAACCCCTGTGCGTCCTATGGAGAACTCGTCACCCGGAACATGATCAGACGTGAGTGTGACTGCCTCTCCTGAATTGTCGCTAGTTGTAGGTACTGTCCAATACACGGTCGCTGTGCTTGAGTTTACATCAGTTGGTGCAATAATAGAAGACGGTGCATCGATTATTGAAGGTTTTTCTTTATCTGAAATTTATAAAATAGCACAGGCCTATATAAGTGATTAGTTTTCAAAAATGTTAACATAAAAGTTATGCCAGCTCTTTTAATAACACAATGTAGCAAGATGAATGACGCAGGTACTTACTTTTCTAGTTGGACCCTAGTTTCTCTTAACATGCAGGCAGGTTTTTACTAGTCAGTCACAGCAATCAGTGACATACGCATTCTCATTTTGACTTTCAAGACGTCCTTGTAGAGGATGGCCCCAAAATTCAGTGGAACATAAACTTGTAATAAGCTCGGTGATCATGGGGATTGTTATTGTATTTTCAGAAATATTTCAAAAGCTTACCTTTAACAATTATATCAAAGGAACAGTTGGCAATATTTCCGTAAACATCAACTGCACGGTATATAACTCTTGTGATACCAATTGCAAATCTCTCTCCTGGTGAGTAGTTGGATGTCATCGTCACTGGTCCACCAGAATTGTCTAGTGCTGTAGGTGGTGTCCAAAATATCGTCCCGGTTGCTGCATTTGTGTCTGTGACTGATAATACCGAAGTTGGAGTGTGGAATATACTTGGCGGCTCGTTGTCTGAATATTGTATCGAAAATTAGTTGAAAAAAATTATTTTGTGAGATATTATGAATCCATTTAATAATCAGGGTTGGGAAATGGAAAACTCGATTTCTAGGAATTTCAAAGATTTAGACGGGAATTTACGTGTTAACAACAAATAAAATAATACAGACATATTGCACGACAAATAAATACAGACATATTGCACGACAAATAAATACAGGCATATTGTTAAAAATATAGATAATATTATAACAGGAAGATGATGTTCATTTATTGTCTTCTACATTTTTCTTGGCCTATTTTGAATGACATCTTAATTTAAATCAAATTGGATACATATACATCTGATTTTAAAAAGTACTCAGTGGCTACACATTACAGGCTCTAGAAAAATCACAGTTTTGTGAATAAAGTCTATGGAACTATAAATTAGTAGTGAACTGTATATTATTGGTAAACATGGTAAAGTTAAAAAACGCAGTAACAATTAATTCAATTCTCAAAAAAAATAATCTAGCAAAATAACTCCAGAACTGTTGGGCAGTAGTCCCTACATTGGGCAAAATCGATTTCGGACCAAGTGTACTTTAGGTCCCATCCAGAATATTAGGGTTAGGGTTTAGTTGTTGATGGGACCTGAAGTATACCTTTTCCGCGATTGTTAGTGTTAGGGTTAGGTTTAATTTAGGGTTAGGGTTAGGGTGTAGGGTTAGGGTTAGTTTTAGGGTCAGGGTTAGGGTATAGTTTTTGATGGGACCTAAAGTATACTTTTTCCGCGATTGTCTTGCGATAATTGCAGTCGAAAGATTTAAAATCTACAATTCAAGCCTTGCAGTCATCATGGTCATACGATAATCGTATTATTATTTTTCAACAATGACTATTACTGTGAGTAAAATAGATTGTAGAACATTTTAAGACCATTTTGATATTTTCTCTGCTTGGCCCAGTACTACTATTTGGGAACTACTCGCCAAGAAGTCTGCGAATAGCGGGCAATAAACTGCAATAGTTCCTTAACTTGCATGCTAAAGGGATATACATTAGACAATCAATATCAGGTAATCTGTTAACATCGGAGTTATAATTAACTATGAAGCTAAATTGTAATCGATATTCTTTATAATTCTCCGCGGAGCGCGCGCTGCATCACCTGTGGATAGAGGCTGTTGGACACTGGGTGGTGTAGGACAAGGCACTGAAATCAGGGCTAGTTCAGCTCTGTAAAACTAACCTGTTACAATGACTTCAAATGCTTCTATTGCTGTGTTTCCATGACTATCCATAGCTGTGTATGTAACATTAGTGATGCCAATCGGGAACTTGTCTCCTGGCTCGTAATCTGACGTCAGTGTCATTGGTCCACCGGAATTATCACTTGCCGTAGGGGGCGTCCAAACTACAGTAGCCATGGAGGAATTGATGTTAGTGTTTGCCGGTACAGAAGATGGAGCGCCGAAAATATTGGGAGGCTCTTCGTCTGCAATTTACACATAATGTGTTTAAACATTTTTGTAGTTTCCTAAAAAGAAGCTCTCATTAACATACATAAAAAGTTAACGATACTCATATTATTGTGAAATAGTGTAACTATCATTCCTTATCACACATTTGTATAAACATATGATGTTTTATTTCCATTACACAGATGACATAACTAAGTTGTTATTTGGTCTAACAATCTTGTACAAGTAATTATCATGACGATAGTTAGTGACCATTTTTAGCTATACCTGGCTCCAAAGTATGACAGTAATTAGTACGAAGTTAGAAGATGGCAAGATAGCGATAACATAACATTGTTTTCTACGGGGAAATTTGGGTATGCGAATGCTGTCGGGTCCTGCTGAAACTTTCTTTTAAACAACATTTTTATTACACAAGACACCACGTAGCGATTAAGGATGGTATCGACAACCTTTTGTCGACAATGTCGTCGCCAAAACCAATTTCACTCGTTGTTGACCAGTCTGTTTATGTGTCGACAAACTTGACAAAAATAAAATAAAATTCAATTAAATTCAATTAAATAAATATTAATTATAGGAAAATAGAAAGCTTAACATAGAAATGAAATTTGCACTGATATTTTAATCAATCAATCAATCAATCAATCAATGATACAAGTACTTGCATAACATGCATACCCCATGAAGGAGTCTATTCGTACAGGGGACCCACGGCTTTACGTGACTGTCTGACCACGGAGCAAGTAGAGTAAGTTTCTTGCCCAAGGAAAAACTCGTCTTAGCATAAGTTTTTTGATCAGATTTTCATTTATAACATTCTATCGCAGCATCACCACATTGATTTCAATTAAAGGCGGTGACGAATTCAACAGAGTGTCACAAGTTGTAATGTCAATCCTTTTGGCTTCATTGACAAAACATATTGTCGACATTGTCGCGACGTCGGCCGCTCGATTTCGGGGCTTTGTTGACAATGCAAATGCTTGCCGATACCAGCCCTAGCCTAGTAGCGATACTTACCAACCACATAAATATCAAAGGAGTTTGAAGCAGAGTTGCCATTGGTATCTACAGCTTGGTACGTGACGACTGTCTTCCCTATGGGGAATCTATGTCCAGGTTTATAGTTTGATGTCAATGTCACAGCTTTATCAGTATTGTCGTTTGCTGTAGGTGGTGTCCAGAAAGCAGCACTCGTAGATAAATTGGTGTCCGCAACTATGGTTTGCGATGTTGGAAAATTCGATAAAACAGGTGGTGTTTCATCTGTTTATTAATTGTTGGAAGAGAAAAGTTGATATTTCAAAATCAGTCGGCAATCTAAATGCCTTTCTTTTTTCACTTTGATCCAATGTCTGAGTTTTATATATGCCACTTAAGTGTAACAAGATATACCGTATATCAGTTAAAGATTTCAGCCTATATTTCATTTATTTTGTACATACAAATATATTTATTCAGGCTTTTTGCTATAAATTAAAGTCTTAAATTTGTGAATAAAAATTTCAAAATAGTATTACAAACAGGGTTGGGGGTTTTCAGATAGTTTGGGGCTTATTTTGAAACATGATGCAAGTGACTATCAAAATACTTGACTGCCCTAGCCTTCTTATAGTTCTACACGTCTGATGGATGATAATTATATATGTTTTTAAAAGTATCTCAGTTCATAGCTACCTGCCAAAGTTAACATAGTTACACATTAAAAATATACTTTTCTTTCTAGGACATATTGATACTATAACTTATTCCTCATCACACACATCCGTGCCATTATTACTGCCTATATAAATGTCATCGGTGCCATTATTACTGCCTATATAAATTCCATCGGTGCCATTATTACTGCCTATATAAATTCCATCGGTGCCATTATTACTGCCTATATAAATTCCATCGGTGCCATTATTACTGCCTATATAAATGTCATCGGTGCCATTATTACTGCCTATATAAATTCCATCGGTGTCATTATTACTGCCTATATAAATTCCATCGGTGCCATTATTACTGCCTATATAAATGTCATCGGTGCCATTATTACTGCCTATATAAATTCCATCGGTGCCATTATTACTGGCTATATAAATTCCATCGGTGCCATTATTACTGCCTATATAAATTCAACACAAGTGAACTAACCTGCAATGACACTGAATCGAATACATCTCTGTTCAGATGACTGTCTGGAAAAGGGAGAGTGGAAAAAGGTACGCAATACATTAAAAGGTTCAAATGACAAAATGATCATTTGAGATAATGTGTTGTTTCCTTCATAATGAAGGTTACAAAAATCGTTTTCACCAACCATTAGTAAAGTTGGTGTTCCGGGTGGGTGTCCTACAAAGTCCAATGGTTTTATAATATTTGATCTTCTTCTGTGATATTTGATTTTATTGCTTCAAAAGAAAAGATTGGCATTGTGATGTTGAAATACTGGTGATGCTAAGGTCTAGTGGACAAACTCAGATTACACACAAATTATAAGAGACCCCAAAGTACCATGCTTGTATGAATATGCAACACGCACCTGCACATGCAGAGGGGAGCGTGGCCGAGCGGTTAGAGCACGGGTCTCGTAATACAGAGATTGTGGGTTCGAGCCCCGCGCCGGGCGGTTTTCGTCTCCTTGTTTCCTTGGGCAAGAAACTTTACTCTACTTGCTCCGTGGTCGGACAGTCACGTAAAGCCGTGGGTCCCCTGTGCAATGCTCCTTCATGGGGCGCTACATACAGTGTATACCTGGTGAGTCTATGAGTTTCTAAGCTGAGCATAGGTTTTAAATTACGAAGCGCAAACAAAGACCTTGTCTTACAGCATAACAACGCTAGACCGCGCAAAAGAATAACTACTAACAGCTTTGGCGATGTTTTGGTTGACCATGACACCATGGACACTGTTTGTTTACCAGGGCCTGACAAATCTCTAGATCTATTTAAAGCTATGGTCACATTAGGTCGTACGGTGGTCGTACGACCGATTAACAATGTTTATTTGACCACTTCGTAAGCTTTCGTACGAGCGTCTTGCGGTGGTCTTAGGAAAGAGTGTTTACACATATTCAGCTCGCAAGGTCGCACACATTTCTGACTGTGTTCGTGCGATAGACTTGTGAATTTCCAATCAATAAAGTACAAGAATAAAGCGTGGAAAAGGGGAGACAATACGAAATAGAGAAAAAAACAAAAAGAAAGTCTACTAAGAGAAGGTGTAGAATTAGAGAAAGAGAAAAG
>JXSR01S004670.1:128344-139347 GCA_000969725.1 Ophiothrix spiculata
ACAGTAAATGACATGTAGGGCTACAACAAGATCATTTGCCCCCTAATTATGGTGTTAACATGTTTAAAATTCAAAATGGCGCATATACTGAGTCCAAAATGGCCGCCAAATACGTTTTAATGCGCTAAAAATGGGTTAGTGGACTTTAAAACAGCATCAATCACACTATATATTTAAAATATTTGATAACAAATGACTTTGAGTGTTACAACATATATGTTTGTCCTCAAATTAGGCTGTTAACAAGCTTAAAATTTAAAATAACGCATGAACTGGGATCCAAAATGGCCGCCAAAATATGTTTTACTACGCTAAAAATGGTCGTCAAAATGGCTGCCATAGTAGTATATTTGAATTGAAATTGACAAAAATATCCTTTGAAATGCAAATTATCATAAATAATCAACAGTAAATGATATGTAGGGCTACAACAAGATCATTTGTCACCTAATTATGGTGTTAACATGTTTAAAATTCAACATGGTGCCTATACTGAGATCCAAAATGGCCGCCAAAATACGTTTTTAATGCGCTAAACATGGGTTAATGGACTTTAAAACAGCATCAATCACACTGTATGTTCAAAATATTTGATAACAAATGACTATGAGAGTTACAACAGATATATTTTTCTTTAAATTAGGCTGTTAACAAGCTTAAAATTTAAAATAACGCATGAACTGGGATCCAAAATGACCGCCAAAATATGTTTTACTGCGCTAAAAATGGGTTAATTGACTTTAAAACAGCAGCAAACACACTATATGTTCAAAATATTTGATAGCAAATGACTTTGAGAGTTACAACATATATACTTGTCCCAAAATTAGGCTTTTAATAGGTTTGAAATTCAAAATAATGCCTGTACTGAGATCCAAAATGGCCGCCAAAATAGGTTTCTAATGCGCTAAACATGGGTTAATGGACTTTAAAACAGCAGCAAACACACTATATGATCAAAATATTTGATAGCAAATGACTTTGAGAGATACAACAGATGTATTTGTCCCCAAATTAGGCTGTTAACAAGCTTAAAATTTAAAATAACGCCTATACTGAGATCCAATATGGCCGCCAAAATATGTTTTAGTGCGTTAAAAATGGGTTAAAGGACTTTAAAACAGTATCAAACATCCTATATGTTCAAAATATTTCATAGCAAATGACTTTGAGAGTTACAAGAGATATATTTGTCCCCAAATTAGGCTGTTTACAAGCTTAAAATTCCAAATGGCGCCTGTACTGAGATCCAAAATGGCCGCCAAAATACGTTTTAAAGCGCTAAAAATTGGATAAAGGACATTAAAACAGTATCAAACACACTTTATTTTTCAAAATATTTGACGGACAATGGTTTAAACACACTATATTTTGGATTTTAAACATGTTAACAGCCTAATATTGGGACAAATAAATCAATTGTAACTCTCAAAAACTATTTGCTATCAAATATTTTAAAAAATATAGGATGTTTGATACTGTTTTAATGTCCTTTATCCCATTTTTAGCGCAATAAAACATATTTTGGCGGCCATTTTGGATCTCAGTAAAAAAGCCATTTGGAATTTTAAAATGGAATGGATTTCTCGTATCTGTGTGAATTTGTAACTGATCTTTCATGTTTGCTTTGGCGATTTACAAGAATTGTTCACTGCAGTGTTAAAGAGGAGTTAGAGCTGTATTAAATGAGGCTGTTAACACAACAAATTAGAAATGTAAGCTTTTTTGTTAACAGCCTAATTTGGGGACAAATATATCTGATGTAACTCTCGTAGTCATTTGCTATCAAATACTTTGAACATACAGTGTGTTTGATGCCATTTTAAAGTTCTTTAACCCATTTTTAGCACATTAAAACATAATTTGGCGGCCATTTTGGATCTCATTACAGGCGCAATTTTGAATTTTAAGCCTGTTAACAGTCTAATTTTGGGGAAAACATATCTGTTGTAACACTTTAAGTCATTTGTTATCAAATATTTTAAATATATAGTGTGATTGATGCTGTTTTAAAGTCCACTAACCCATTTTTAGCGCATTAAAACGTATTTGGCGGCCATTTTGGACTCAGTATATGCGCCATTTTGAATTTTAAACATGTTAACACCATAATTAGGGGGCAAATGATCTTGTTGTAGCCCTACATGTCATTTACTGTTGATTATTTATGATAATTTGCATTTCAAAGGATATTTTTGTTAATTTTAGTTCAAATATGCTACTTTGGCAGCCATTTTGGCGGCCATTTTGGATTTCGAGGTGACTCTAAATCATAAATTTTGTCCTCCCATTGTGTTTCTCATACCAAAATTAGTGGGAATTGACACCTCAATTGTCATTTTTGGCCATCAAATTCAAGAAATATAACTTTATTAGTTTTCCAAGATGGCAGTGGCGGCCATTTTGAAAAACGTGTAAAATTACAACTTTCCCGCCGTTTTGGTGAGGTGCATAGGAGCTCATTTTTTTTAATACCACTTGCCCTTGCTAAATCCACTGAGAAACTTTGGTATGCTAAAAATGGTCAGTGAACCTCTGAAAATGACTCTAAATCTAGTAGAAATTCTTATTATTTTCTTTACTTTTTGTTGTCTATTTTCACGTGCACCAGTTTCTTGAAAAGTATTCTGTCGAAAAGTCCCCCTTTTCGGGTTGAGCCATCACATATGTCTAACCTGTTTTATATACCTCGTCTAGATTTCTCAAAATTCTTGAATCAGGGCGTCTTAGACCTCCACTATCATCTGCCCACCGGCACCTCACATCATCACCATCAATATCTAAAACTAGAAGTAAAAAGTAACTTAACTGCTAATATTTTGAGAAGCGATGCGCCATTGTTGTTTAATCCAAAATATTTAAAAAAGCGTTAAATATATGTATTATATCAAAGCAAAAAAGTGGTACAAAATAATAATAACAAGAAATGTCTTTAAAAAAGACAATGCACCTCCGGTTACCCTAACTAATGTTATTTATATAAAACGAAAGCACATATGCCATTTTGCACACACTAATTCAAAAAGTGTGTTTTCAAGCTTATTTTGTCTATACTCAGTTCTTATTAGCATAATATGGGGGAAAAGCAGTTCATATGACCTTAATTTGGAAAAACTGTTTCCAATACGGTGCTTTGACAAACAACCCGAGTTCCATAAGTTGGAATACATTTGAGGCACATTAATATTACTTAAACTATTGTGTATAGACCATATCGATAATTGACATAATCCGGCCGAATCGGACGGGGAACGGAACTCAGAGTGAGAGCAGGTAGTGGGTTTATCATACTTGGCCTCGTTCTGAGTTCCGATTCAATTCGATTCAATTTCTGACACACCCATTCCTAATGTATTATTAATTTTCTTTGTTATTGCAACCTTGAGCTAATTTAAAAGTAACATTGTGTAGGAAAAACACTTATATTGGGCCCCATATCATGTGGGTTTTTAATACATAACATAAGCTTGTTGCCAGTTTATTCATATGTTGGGAGTGCAAATAAGCCTATTTATGATGCCAATTTGGTCTAAGGGCACCTTACGGTGCAATAAAAAAATCATTACAAGCAAAAGATATGAGACATATTAAAGTGTTGTCAGACAGAAAGGAGAATACAGAAAGACCTTCGTTGAAAACAATACCCAGCAGAAGCTATCGCCAGGGTAAAAACATACCTGGAATATCAATGGTTATCAAACACCCTTGCTGTATGTACACGACGGGAGATTGTTCCGTTTTCGGTGACGAGTTGATTCTGTCTAGTCTTCTTGACAAATCCACCTGAGACACTAAATGCCAACTCCCTCCACCGTTAGCCATACCGTCAATCCAATCTCCACCGCTATAACTAGGAGAATCAAAAATAATTATAACATAATTATGTATGGTAAAAAATAAAATACACTATGTTTTCACAATGTTTCGAATACTTCAAAACATCAATGTAAAATCAATTGTCTATCAAAATAAGAAATTTAATACATGTGCTTGCTCTGTGCAAATCATGCATCATTAGTTTTTGTCAGGTAGATTCCTAACATGAGCGTCAAGTTGGGTATGTTTACAATTTTTTAACTGAAATTGATAGTTTAGGGTGCGTACTTTAAGAATCTGAATGATGCCAAAAATCCACGCTTGAGCAATTTTTGTTATTGACGTCATAAGCCACACCCTATTTTTTCACACACCAGTACACTTTATGTATGGCAAATCTGATTTCCCTAGTAAACTTACCATCATGTTAAAAAATCTTTTTAAATGCACAATATCATAAATATTTACTAGAGTGAGTATTTATGAATCAGTAATTTCATTTTTTTTTTATCTAAACATGTGCCATTAAATATTTAAAATTGAAACCATCACCCAAAGAAGGCCAAAAATTGAGCACTAGTATGGTTTGGTGCATAAATGGAATTTTACGAATCAGCACTAAAATCATTGCACATTAAAATTAATCAATGAAAAATGGTTTTAGATGGTACAACAGAACAACTTGTCCCAAAATAGGTCATTCACATATTTCAAATAAAAAATAATGGTTTAAAATGATATAAAATTCGGATTTCAGAGACATAATGCCAGCATTAAAGATATCATACACCCAACGTAATTCATGTAAATGACTTTGAAGGAAACATTTATCCCCAAATTATTTCCCAAGAAATTTGATAATCCAAAATAGCCACCACAATTAGGTAAAAATAGCAGCAAAAAGCAAAATGATTTCCTTCTTTATTAGCAACTTTTATAGCAACATTTTGATTTTTGTGGCCATTTTGCCAAAATCCCGATTTTCGACCTTTATGACGTCATAATTACGTAACGCCTTGGCCGATTTTTGTGATTCTGGTATCATTGTATAGGGGAGGACCATACCTATCTATTAATAGCAAAATCAAGTTCATATGGGTCCCGTTTTAAAGATTTAGGGGGGTGGGTTGCAACCCCCCCCCCCCCCCCTTGGGTATAGACGTGTTACACAAAATAGCCTGGGTAGACGAGGGTTAATGACGGGAGACTAGTTGTTAGCGACATTAAATTAACATTGAAAACATAAGATATCCAATACAATCAATGGAAAATGTCATTATTAGAAGTACTAATAGATATATTTTCCCCACATTTGGTTGATAAAATATGAAATATCTAAATATATAGCTTAAAATAGCAGGTAAAGTTCATATTTTCATACAAAATGGGTTAAGAGAGACAACATTAAAAATGCTGTTTTCAAAGTAATTAATGAACATTGCTTTAGGGGTTAAAGTTTAGACATTCTGACCAAACTGTGCAATTCACGTGTATCAAAATGGCCGCCAAAATTACATTTCCTCAAGTATGCACTGCAAGAAAATTGGGCGATTTAGAGGTGTTTTCGTCCAACGTTGGTGAAGTATGCGTCCCTACCAATGTTGGGCAAAACAGAAATAAAATTGTGGGGCATAGATCCCTGCTCAAACGTTTGGCAAAACTATAACTTTGGGCAGAAACGCAAGTCCAACAGCTATGTGTTAAGCAAATGCGATACTGACAAACTTTTGGCAACAGGATATGACCTACGGTGCTTTTTTAATTTCCCCAACAATTGGAAGGGATGCGTATTTGACCATTTTTTTCTCTGTGTGGTTATGTTGAAGGGGTATTTGGCGGTCGTTTGGGGTGTCAATCATGTGATTAACATAATTTTGTTACAAGTGTTAGGGTGAAAACATAGTCGGCCTCTAAACAAAATTTTCGCTACCAAACATTTTAAAAATTTGCGCTAGATTGCACATGTATTGAATTGCCATATACATTGCACCAAATGTTTGTTACCGGTTCATACTTTAAATTCGATGGCAAATATTTGGTGACGTCACAACCAAATTTTTGGTAGCGAAAATTTTGTTAGGAGGCCGACTTTGTTTCAGCCTTATTGTTGTAGCCAAAGACCCATTTCCATTGATTATTTTGAATATTTCATGTTTTAATGCAAGCGAATTTGATGATGCTGTATCTCATTTTAAGCGAATGTTAGACCCCATTGTTGATGCCTATTTGCATTTTGTTAACACATTCACGACGAAAGTGTGGAATGATGCTTTTGTTGTAACCAGCAAAGCTATTTTCCATTAATAATCATTAGTATTCAGTATAGTTAATATTGTTTTTAAGTTGCTGTAATCCGTTTTTGCGCACAAGAAACAGTGATTGTGTTGTAATTTCAAACTTTACTTTTATGTATTTTTTAAATTTGAAATATGTAAATGGTAAATCTTGAGGTCAACTAATTTTGTAGTTAAATTTATATTTCTTTCTATTGATGGTTTGGGATATTTGACTGAGGCTATTTTGATCGTTTATTTATTTAAAAATATATCATTCTGGTGGCCACTTTGCATTTGAAGCAATCAGTTGACCTAGTTTTCAGGCATTTGCATTATGAATTCCATGAGTTTCAATTTGATACCAAACGTGAAATATTTAAAACCCAAATGAGATCTATCAAACTGAACGTAATATCTAAAAACGGGTACGGCTCATGACCATAATAACAAAAATCGCTCAAGCGTATAATTTTGGCATCATTCAGATTCTTAAAGTACACGCCCTTAACTACCAGTTTCATCAAACATTGCAAACATACCTAACTTGACGCTTATGCTATATACATGTATATATTTGATCAAATCTACCTGACTATTTAAGGAGGTAAAAGTCGAAATATTTTCACTTTTGGACATGAAAAAACTACATACGCGAGTTTGTTCCTCTTATGAAGAAAAATTACCTAAAATGTGGGCTTTGGCCGCAGAATAAAGATTTAAAAAATAATTGGATGCTTTTTATTATACAGGGTGAATCAAAATGAAGTTGAACTATAGATTCGTGACTGTATAATAAAAGAACTACTGGTATTTAAAGCCATTTGCAAGCATCTTGTAAATATGCAGACTCTTCTGCTTATTTCAAAAAAAATAAGGAAATAAGTTGTTCCTAAGAGGAGTTTTGCCTGTGCAAACCAATTATAAATGCATAGTAAACACTTGACGAATACCCTGCAGTACATAAACTTGTGGCGAGGTTACGATGTGTTTACGGCGTCATACCGGGCTGTAAACCAAAGACACCGGCCGGTGTCCGACACCGGCCGGTGTCCGACCGGTCCGTGAGCCGTAAAGCTAAGATTCCTTTTATCCGTTTGCGGTGCGGTTGCGATGCGTTTTGCACTTTAAGGGTACTAGTAGTTGTATAATTTAAAGCATATGATTGAATAGGATCAGGTTGAAGCTGAGATTCAATTTTGACCGTCCGTTTCCAATGCGATTCTGCATGCGTTTCGCATGCGGCGTGTTTTGAATCGATATAATGGTTTTCAACGAGAGTGATTCCTTTTATCCGGTCCGTTTGCGGTGCGGCTATCCGGAAACCAATGCGTTTATTTGAATCGGTCCCTAAATAATTCATGTGACCCTGACTTTATAACATAACATAACATAATTTGTTTATTTCAACATACATGTAAATACAGTGTGTACACAATTGCATATTTACTAAGTATAAACATTGTGAAGGAGAACAAAAAAATAAGCCAAAGGCCTGTCAAGTCCTTGTCTCCAGAAAAGTAGATTAAAAATAAAATGAAAGATAAAGAAAAATTAAGCTTTCCTTCCTCCAAAACCTCCAGGAAGGCATGAAACAGAAAAGTTAATGAAGAAAAATTCACTTTTAAGAATGAGAAAGAGTAGTTTTTGTGAATAAAACAAAGTCATAATCAAAGAATATTTAGAATGTAATGTTACCTTCCACACAAATTCCTATTCGATGGCCAAAGAGAAAATTGAAAGGAAGGCATGGAACATAATAAATATTCTGGAATAAAAACCAGAATTTCAGAAAAACATTATTTAAAAGGAATTCATGTAGCAAATGGTCTGAAACTAAGGTTCCAAATTCCTGAATCTGTATAATTTTGCATTATATAGTAACAATTTATTTAACAAAATCACACAATATTAATTAACTTGATATTTAGAAATAAGAGCATCTTCATAGGATTGTTTTTAAAATGACTTAATGTTTTTGCTGACTTTAATGTAGTTAGGAATATCATTCCAGACTTTAACACCTTGGTATAGAGATGGATTTTGCGTCCTAATTCAGTTCTAAATTTTGGATACTTTAAGTGTGAAGCATACCTTGTATTATATTTATGATTATCAGAATTCCGTATTCCGTTCGGGCATCGACCCCGGAAACTAGCCAAACCCCGAGGTTACTTAGTACAAAAGGGGTTATGGGGACGTGCCGCAAATTCCGATGGCAAGATCAGGCTCTCTGGTATTTCAATGTGTCCTTTTTCTTCGCAAAATGTGGTATTTTGATGAGTTCATTCTTCAAAATTTTCAATAAACTTTTGACATTTCTTCTCAAACTTCAGATAATTTAGCCAAAATGGTGCATATTTGGGCAGAAAAAATTGATTTATGATTAAATTTGACTCAAAAGTTGGGAGATTTTGATATGTGTGAGTCCCTTTTTCTTAAAAATTGGTATTTGGGGGGATCCCGGGGACAGGCCGTTGTTCCGACGTGTCTTTTCTCCGAACGGTTTTTGTTCCGAACGACCGTTTCCCCGAATGGTTTTTGCTCCGAACGGTTTTTACTCAGAACGGCCGTTTTTCCGAATGATATTTAGTCCTTTGATCCGACAAGTTTTTAATCCGAAAGGCTATAATTGCTCCGAAAATCTTAATTCCAGAAGGTTTTTGTTCCGAATGGTCATGTCTCCGAACGGTTTTTATCCTGAACGGTTTTCAGTTCGACCGGTTTTAATTCCGAACGGCCGTTTCTCCGAATTTCTGAGAAAATACCGTTCGGATCAAAAACCGTTCGGACCAAAAACCGCTGTAGTTTCAAAAAGATTTTTTTATTACTCATCGCGGTTAAAATTTATATCAATTTATACTTTTGTCATGTGAATAAGCAGATTGCAAATAAGTCAAATAAAAAGTGGAACAACATTCAGATAATTATGTTAAGATTTCTACCACAATGTTATTTCTATGATTCAATCTTCCCAAACTCTCTGCAACATAGCCAACCTCAAATGCTGTGGTGGAACTGCCATGATAACACACGTTCGATATGGTCTCATTTTTACACTCAGCAAATCCGACCAATGACCTACCGGAGCCCGGCCGGGGTCTAACCGAGGTCCGACCGGTCTCCGCATGGAATCACATTTTCATACCGATGTCATACCGGTGGCTTTGCTGACGCCGCGCTGGTCGGACGCCGGTGGTTATGTGACCAAGGTGTCAGCAGAGTTATTGCCTGTTTACCCTACCCTTCCTTTGACTGATATTTAAACATTATAAAAACGTCTTAAATAATGATATTTAATAGTGAATAAAAAGGGGTAATTGAGATAAATTTGCGGCAAAAAGCTTTTTCTTGGTGGAGGGAGCAAACTGAGGTTTTTTGTTTTTTTTGGAATGGCATATTTTCTGGAAAAATCATCTGGATAAAGCTACCAGGAACATAAATAGAGGAATGTTGATCAATAATATATTCATCGACCCCGGAAACTAGCCAAACCCCGAGGTTACTTAGTACAAAAGGGGTTATGGGGACGTGCCGCAAATCCGGATGGCAAGATCAGGCTCTCTGGTATTTCAATGTGTCCTTTTTCTTCGCAAAATGTGGTATTTTGATGAGTTCATTCTTCAAAATTTTCAAAAAATTTGCGCCATTATTTCTTCTCAAACTCTCTTCAGATAATTTAGCCAAAATGGTGCATATTTGGGCAGAAAAAATTGATTTATGATTAAATTTGACTCAAAAGTTGGGAGATTTTGATATGTATGAGTCCCTTTTTCTTAAAAAAATTGTATTTGGGGGGATCCCGGGGACAGGCCGTTGTTCCGACGTGTCTTTTCTCCGAACGGTTTTTGTTCCGAACGACCGTTTCCCCGAATGGTTTTTGCTCCGAACGGTTTTTACTCAGAACGGCCGTTTTTCCGAATGATATTTAGTCCTTTGATCCGACAGGTTTTTAATCCGAAAGGCTATAATTGCTCCGAAAATCTTAATTCCAGAAGGTTTTTGTTCCGAATGGTCATGTCTCCGAACGGTTTTTATCCTGAACGGTTTTTAGTTCGACCGGTTTTAATTCCGAACGGCCGTTTCTCCGAATTTCTGAGAAAAGACCGTTCGGATCAAAAACCGTTCGGACCAAAAACCGCTGTAGTTTCAAAAAGATTTTTTTATTACTCATCGCGGTTAAAATTTATATCAATTTATACTTTTGTCATGTGAATAAGCAGATTGCAAATAAGTCAAATAAAAAGTGGAACAACATTCAGATAATTATGTTAAGATTTCTACCACAATGTTATTTCTATGATTCAATCTTCCCAAATCTCTCTGCAACATAGCCAACCTCAAATGCTGTGGTGGAACTGCCATGATAACACACGTTCGATATGGTCTCATTTTTACACTCAGCAAATCCGACTTATAACCTACCGGAGCCCGGCCGGGGTCTAACCGAGGTCCGACCGGTCTCCGCATGGAATCACATTTTCATACCGATGTCATACCGGCGACTTTGCTGACGCCGCGCTGGTCGGACACTGGTGGTTATGTGACCAGGGTTTCAGCAGAGTTATTGCCTGTTTACCCTACCCTTCCTTTGACTAATATTTAAACATTAAAATAATGATATTTAATAGTGAAATACGCGCGAAGCGCGCAAAAGTTTGTACATTTTTTTGTCAAAATTGAATAAAAAGGGGTAATTGAGATAAATTTGCGGCAAAAAGCTTTTTCTTGGTGGAGGGGGCAAACTGAGGTTTTTTGTTTTTTTGGAATGGCATATTTTCTGGAAAAAATCATCTGGATAAAGCTACCAGGAACATAAATAGAGGAATGTTGATCAATAATATATTCAATTCAATTCATATTAAATTCAATTCAAAATAGAAATCACAGCTAGTCAGAATATAGTTACCTTAT